>AWOL01S0058419.1:81055-93636 GCA_000715115.1 Nicotiana otophora | reverse complement strand
GATGCTAGCGACATTGCGGTAGGAGCAGTTTTGAGGCAAAGGATCAACAAGATATTTCATCCAGTTTATTATGCAAGCAAAACAATGAACGACGCCCAAGTCAACTATACGGTGACCGAGAAAGAGTTATTAGCCATTGTCTTCACCATGGAAAAGTTCAGGCCGTACCTGATGGGTGCCAAAGTGATTGTGCACACCGATCACGCGGCACTTCGTTATTTGATAACCAAAAAGGACTCTAAGGCTAGGTTGATGAGATGGGTTCTTCTTCTACAAAGTTTGACCTTGAAAACATAGATCGAAAAGGGAGTGAGAATCAAGTGGTAGACCACTTGTCCCACTTGGAAGAGGAGGGGAGGCCCCTTGATGGCCTCGAGATTAATGATTCATTTTCGGATAAACAACTTCTCTCCGTGTCTTTGAATGGGATGCTTTGGTTCGCCGATGTGGATAACTTTCTTGTGACCGACATTGTCCCGAGTGAGCTCTCTTCTAACTAAAGGAGGAAGCTTAAATGGGGACAACTTGGATTATTATTGGGACGAGCCATATCTTTTCAAGATTTGCAATGATGGTGTTATCCGGAGATGTGTTCCAAAAGAGGAGCAATTGAGTATTCTTGAAACTTGCCATTCCTCGCCCTACGGTGGGCATCATGGTGGGGTGAGAACTGCTACAAAGGTCCTCAGTTGTGGATTCTATTGGCCAACCTTGTACAAAGATGTTAGCGAGCTTGTTAGGCATTATGATGAGTGCCAAAGAGCTGGTGAAATTTCCAAGAAGAATGAAATGCCCCTCACCACTATTCTTGAGATTGATATTTTTGATGTATGGGGCATCGACTTTATGGGGCCTGTGGGAACACTTATATTCTGGTTGTTGTTGATTATGTTTTCAAATGGGTTGAAGATTTGGCTTTGCCCAACAATGAGGCACGGAGTGTGGTGGCTTTATTAAAGAAAAATATCTTCACAAGGTTCGGCACCCCAAGGGCTATCATTAGTGATGGGGGTTCTCATTTTTGCAACAAAGCCTTCGATACTTTACTTTCTAAGTATGGTGTCAACCATAAGGTGTCGACCCCATCACCCACAGGCTAGTGGACAAGTTGAGGTCTCTAACAGGGAGATCAAGAGCATATTATCCAAGACTGTCAATGCAAATCGGACTAATTGGTCAAGGAAACTTGACGATGCTTTATGGGCCTATCGTACATCTTACCAGACTCCAATTGGTATGTCTCCGTACCGGTTGGTATTTGGGAAAGCATGCCATATTCCGGTTGAATTATAGCACAAGGCCATGTGGACGCTGAAGAAGTTGAACCTTGAATGGGATGTAGCTGCCAATATCTGAGTAGAGCAACTAAATGAACTTGATGAGTTCTGGTTCCATGCTTATTCTAGCTCGTCCTTGTATAAGGACAAGATGAAGTACTTACATGACAAATATATCCGAAACAAAGAATTCAAGGAGGGTGACTTGGTTCTTCTATTCAACTCTCGGTTACGGATGTTTTCGAGAAAGCTCAAGTCAAAATGGAGTGGCCCTTTTGAAGTGGTGCATGTAACTCCGTTTGGTGCTCTCAATTTGAAAAACAAAAATGGTTAAATCTTTAGAGTCAATGGGCACCGAGTAAAGCATTACCTTGGCAAGATTTATTATAACCACATGGTGGCCTTGATCCATTTCAAATGATGATGGTAACATGCGTTGTGCCGCGACGTTAAATCAGGCGCTTCTTGGGAGGCAACCCATGTGTTTTGTTTTTCTTTCTTTTTCTTTTGATTTTCTTCTTAGATTAGGCATTGTTTTGGACTAACTGGTTGTGAAGTATATGTAGGAACTAGTTGTGCAGTGCAGGATTTTGACAGGGAAAGATTTGGCTAAGTGTTGGAAGTTCGCGGCAGCACATTTTTGTCCGCGGATGCGTACTTAAAAAGAGCAAAATGTCAACTCTCTAAAGTTGGACTGTCAAAACAACTCCTTCAGAGATCGCGGCCGCATTCCAATTTTCACGGACCGCGTTGAATTTCGCGGTCGCGGCCAATATTTCGCGGACCGCGCCCATGTGCTTGAAGTTGGTCTACATAAGGTAACATAGCACGGACCGCGATAGAATTTCGCGGCCACGCTCAGATAAGGCGGTGGGTTTCACAGTTGATTAGTATAAATAAGAGTTCCTTAAACATTTTACACTTTTCGAACCCTAACATTTCACCGCACAAAAAGCACTGTTCATCTCATCCTGCTCTCAATTTTCATCTCATTCACATTAAGAGTTCATTTCCTACTACAATTTTACAACTGGTATGTTCAATTCCATGATGTGATTTTATCTTTTTCTTTTCTTTTCTCTTTGTTTTAATTTTTCTTTTTAGTTAGGTTTAGATGCATGCCATGATCTCAAATTAATGCTTAATTGATACTTAAATACATGTGGGTAGTGTTTATATGCCTAATGGGGGCTGGGGTTAGTAACTTTGCATGGTTAATTGAACTAATTTTTGCACACTTAGTAAAAACCCTAGTTTTCAGTGTTTTTAGTACCGATCTTATTTGAATTTCGTGGCCACGGTCCATTTTACGCGGTCCGCGATAGGGTAGGCGGCCGCGTTCATTTTTTCGCGGTCCGCGCTACCCTAGCTTTTTGTTACTAAGTGATTGCTAAGAGTTCGCGGCCGCGGTCACTTTTACGTTGCCCGCGGTTAGTCCTTCACGGTTGCGTTCAAGTTTTTGCGGTCCACGCTTGTGAACTTCAAAGAGTCTGTTATTTGCTTTCGCGGTCCGCGATTGGCCACTCGCGGCAGCGTCTAATATTTTGCGGTCCACGTGTGTCCAAGATCAGAGAGTCAGTAGTCTGAACCTGACCTTTTTGCAGCCGCGTTCACTTTTTCGCGGTCCGCGATGGGCATTCCGCGACCGCATCTACTTTTTTGCGGTCTGCGATGCCCTGGTTTGAGAAGAATTGTTGTTCATTTCATCTGTACTGCTTTAAGGCATGATTGAACCCCAATTCTAATTATCTTTCACTAATTATATGTTGCAAAAAATGGTGCGATCTCATGGAGGAGCAGACAAATCAAAAGGGAGTGCAGAATCCTCCCGAGGACGGGGCAAAGGAAAGTAGGCTTTGCCCTTAGCAGCTCAAAGAATCATAAGCAAAAAAGCAAACCCTCACTAGACCTCCTGCCGAATCATCAGACACAAGTGAATATCTCCCATCCCGATAGATTTCTGAGGGGGACTCTACACAACCTCAACAAGAGGCCCAATCACAACCCTACCGCCTAATCAATGAAGTTACCTCCTCTTCTGGGTCGTCTGATGGCTCAGAGGGAGGTAGTGAGGCATCGGAGCCATCTCCCTCACCTGCTGCAACTCTGGCCTCAACAGTTGCTCCTATCAATATAGATAAGGATGACGAGGTCCCAGATGACAGGAGAGGGGGTGATACCAATGTGGGTGGTCTTGCTAGATCAAGGAAGCCAGAGGTATGGGCGGATAGATTCGTGAGCAAGAAAGCATACCTCAAATTCCGAAAATGTGGCCCCAAAGGACGCTCACCCTTGAGCAACAGTTTATAGAAAGAGATCTCCTTCCTCGTAATCCAAATGTCAAGAGACAGTTTGAGGAGAGAAAAGGGTGGAAGTACTTCACCAGCAAGGTTCCGGATGCCAATGAGTATCTTGTCAAGGACTTCTATACAAATGTTGCCCACATCAAAAAGGGCACCACTGTGACAAAGGTACGGAACTTGAAGATACGGTTTGATGGCGACACCTTGAAGAAATATGCCGATTTTGAGGATGTGGAAGCTGTACAGTATTTGGAGAAGATGGCCATAGATGAAGCAGCCCGGCCTTGGCTAGAAAAAGTAATAGCCATTCCAGGGACAACACCAGCCTGTCTCGCAGCTGGAGTCCCAATCGCCAGAAACACCCTCAGCTTTGAAGCCAAAAGGTGGTGCACATTTGTATGCAGTCGGATTGATCCTAGCCAGCATGATAGTGTCATCCCACTCTCCCCGGTGATCCTAATAGCTTCCATCATGGCGGGGTATCCAATCAATGTGGGGAACCTCATGTCCCACCACATCTCCAAAGCAACCTGAAAAGAAGAAAGGTCCTACCCCTATCCCAACTTCATCATTATGTATCTCGAGGACCAATGAGTAGAGGGGAGGCACTATGACACGAAAGTGAAGCCGAAGAAACCTTTCTCCTGGTATAGCCTCCAAGGACCGGACAACCCTAAAGCAAAGGGTAAAGCCACTACCTCCACTGGCCAGTCTGAAGAGCCAAGGGTAGTGGCCACCGGGTCAGAGCCTTCCCCAACACAGGGACCTTCAGCTGCCATGCCTCCTCCTTCATCCGGGTCATCCATCACTGTGCCACTATTTGTGTCCTCATCTTCTACTAACCCCCAGACTGCACTGCGGGTTTCTCAGACCTTATCCAGCATCAACAACTGGATGCAGGCAGCTACATCAAAGCTGTCTGTCTTATCCAGTGCATTAGCAACACAGTCAGCCCCAGCACGGCTTCAGGTACCTCCATCAGTGGAGGATTCATTGAAGGAGCTTCTGGACAACCAGAAGAAGCTCTTGGACAATCAAAAGAAGATCCTGGAGACTTTGGATACTCATGGTAAGGTGATCAAGGATCTAGGCAAGCAGGTGAAGAAAATGAGAAAGACTCAGGCCTCAAAGGAGTCAGGGGAGAAGCTGAAGAGGGAGGTAGAGAAGTTCATTTCTGCTGGAGATATCCCACTTGACTTGCTTATGGAGGAGACTGCCCCAACAGCACAGGCAGTAGAGCATGAGACAGACAAAGCTCCAGTTATAGGACCCGGAGGGAGCTGATGATCCTATACAGTCCAAGTACCCCACTCATGTGCCTGACCCCATGAAGACAGAGACCACATAGGGAGTTTTCTTTACTCTCTAACCATTCCCTGATCTTATTTTGGTATTAGCATTGAGGACAATGCTATATTTTATTTGGGGGGTGGTCCATTTTGATTTGGTTATGATTTGATGACATTGGTATGTAATAACTATGATACTATTTTTCTTTACCTTTATTTATCGTTATTTTCACTTTCGTTATTTTTCTCTTTTGGTATGTATATAACTTTACCATTCGATGTATATATTCATTTCCATTTTGTATATATTCGTTTCACTCCATTATTGTACATATTCATTTTACTTTCCGTAGTTTACTTCATAACTTCTTTCGCATTTTTCCTTAATAGCTTAGCTTCTTATTTTCTTTAGTAGCTTATTTTTGAGTTTTTAGCTTCTTTTTACATTCTGCGTGATCAATAAGCATTTAGTTTTCTTAATGCCACGGTTCTTTCCAAAGGTGGATGTTATGTGAACCGGGTGGCTCTTCCCAACGATGGATGGCGTGACAACCTTCTTAAGGGATTGAG
This sequence comes from Nicotiana otophora, assembly GCA_000715115.1. Taxonomy (NCBI): domain Eukaryota; kingdom Viridiplantae; phylum Streptophyta; class Magnoliopsida; order Solanales; family Solanaceae; genus Nicotiana; species Nicotiana otophora. The sequence continues at coordinate 88,197 of AWOL01S0058419.1, read as the reverse complement.
TCCGTTTTCTTTTTGCTTTGATATATAGTAGTAATAAATAAAAGTGTCTCAAGCAGGCTTCACTTGGTACTAAAACATTTACCTTCGACCTCATAGTTAGAGAAAAGTTGATTGACAAAGAATAGCTCTAGTTGTGACCTTTAGACTCTTGAGTTGACTAAAACAATCATCGAGTGGTTGCTTTGAGCCATTTGTGATCTTCAATATTAGCTAGGGTTGTTGTGGGCCCTCGACTCTGTTCTCTTTAATAATCCAGTAGCTTGAGAGGTGAGCTATTGAATTGCAAGTCCAAGTCACGTGCCAATAAGTCTAGAACTTGCCCTGAATGTTTGTCTACGCAAAATTCTAAGTGTAACTCGAATTGAGAAGTGATTGTAGGCTCTCCTTGGCCCAATTTGAACTTTGAAAGCTTTCGTAGCCTACCATTATGATATCCCTAGTCAACCCCTTTGAGCCTAAGCCTTTTTCATTCAATAGCCACATTACAAGCCTTTATCTATAATGATCCTCTCTTGGCATCCAATCTTTCCTTAGCATTCATGATGAACAATTGGCAAAAGCATAAGTTTGGGGGAGAGACGAGAAAATTGAAAGTGATAAAAGGCTTAAAAAAAAGAATTGATGAAAAGGAAAGGCAAAGAAAAGGAAGAAAAGCCAAAAAACAATATGTCATAAAGAAAGAGAAGGTTGAAGGGATTCAAAGAACATAATGATGAAAGGCAAGGAATGATAAGAAAAGGAGAAAAATGATTGTCATGAGTAAGAAAGAGTGACGGTTTGTCTCTCTAGTTCCCCTAAGGAAGAATAAAAATGACTCAAAGAGTCAAGAAAGTATGAGCCGAAATGAGAAAATGGAGTGCTTAAGGAAAGATGAAACCATCATAGTTCGTTATGTGCTACCTTGATCCAAAAGCCTTCATTATATCCCTGCCAAAGCCCTATATAATTCCAAATTGAGTGAGCTTACATTAGTGGTGATTTACATAAGGGGCAAGCTTATGGTACTTAAAGCCGGACTTGTGGCATTCTTTTGAGAGTAATGAGCGCACTTCTTCACAATCCTTATTTTGAGTGTTACATTCTAAAAAGTGAGATTTGCTCATGGAGAGTAGAGGAGGAGGAGTTTGGAATCCACAATGACCTACGTGAGAGAGCGAGCTTCCTTGATGAATTATGTCAACTTTTGATGCTCTAGTGTCACATTAGAATTATGGAACTCAAAAGGTCATAACATGACGTTGTTGATAATTTATTTGTGTTGAGGTTAATTGTTAGTCCCAATTGATGCTTGATGAAGTCACCTTAGGCCAGCTGAAATATCCTTTTCTTTTTCTTGTGGAGGTGGGAATTACCTTATTTGCTTGAGGACAAGCAAAAGCTTAAGTTTGGGGGAGTTGATAAGTAGGGATTTTAGCCTATTAATTGCTATCTTTTACTTGTGTTTTGGGCCAAAAATGCGTGAAGGTATTTCCGGAAACTAACTTAATATGCTTGCTTGCAGGGATTGTTCAAAATAGGCCAAAGAAGCCATAATCAACTCATAAAGGAGTCAAAACTTGAATAAAAACTAAGACTGGGCCAAGAGGTGTGGAACGCGGACCACGACAAAAAAGTACAGCCGCGAAAGTATCAACGCGGACGCGGCCATTATTTCGAGGTCCGCGATATGAAGAATCAGAGAGAGAGTTTTTTGGGCACAAACATGAACGCGGACCGTGATAAGAAGATGCGGCCGCGAAAGTACCAGCACGGTCGCGATAGAAATTTCGCAGACCGCGGTTGCTAAGGTTCAGAGAGTGCATAATTCAACCAAAAATGAGAAGGGCGGTCCGCGTCAAAGTTACGCGGCCGCGGAAGTCTCTCACGCAGACACAGTGGAAATTACACGGTCCGCAAAACAAAGTTCAACCCAGGTCTAGATGTGAAGAAACGCGGACCGCGATCAAAATTACATGGCTGCGAAAGCAAGTGTGCGGCCGCGGTCAGAATTACGCGGCCATGAAACTTTTGCAGGGGTATTTTTGTCCGAAAATTTCAGCTTAATATAAATAAATTTTTTTGTCAAATTTAGGTTATGTTATATTTTTGCTGAGTAGGTGAGATGGCTAGGTTTTTCTTTTTGGGCAATTTTATATAAGATTTACCTTATAACATTAGATTTTCATCTTTTAATTTAGTATTATGGATTATATCTTCTCTTTATCTTTGATTTCTGCTATTATTATGAGTAGCTAGACCCATAGCTAGGGTTGTGATCCGACCCTAGTGTGGGTATTTAATGGGTCTTGAATTTTAGGGTTTGATTGTTTATGGGTTAGTAATATTTAGCATAGTTCATGCTAGAATTGTAGAATTAGTGGTTGCAAACACTGATTCATGCCTTTGTGACTTAGGCTGTTCTTGAGAAAGAGGGACTAAGTCTAGGAAAACTAGGCTAACAAGGAATTGGGGTGAACTCAAGAAATTGATAGCCCCAATAAAAAGGTTAAACCTAGAGATAGTAATACCCGACTTGAGCTAATATTACTTGTATTGCATGAATACCTATTTGGACTTGAGAAAGCCAAATTGGGTAAAATCACTCAAACTACCGAGAGGTATAGAGTGAGTACTTGAGTGTGATAGCTATATTACAACCCCAATCAAATCAAACTCGCCCTAGATTCTTGATACTCATTAGATATCCACCTAGGCGGAAGTCACTACCCTAGCCCTTTTAAACACTTGAAAGCTATTATAAAACATATTATACTTAGCTTTAATCTTAGCATACAATAGAAATAAAAATGGAAGTAGAATCAACACCATCATGTTTGAAAGTGCAATTAGGAACAACACACACATCTAGATTTAGATAAATACCTAATTCCAAATCAATTAACTCCGTGTGGAAATCGATCCCGACCTTGTTGGGTAAAACTGCATCGACCATCCTCGCTACTCAATAGTGGTGTAGGTTTGGCACCGATCAATACGCATCAATATCACAACATAGTAATCAACTCGTACCACACGTGCCCATATGCTTCAACAATTCCAAAAGTAACAACATCAATGTCACCACAATATATAACCCAAGGCTCAATAACAAAGTGTAAAAGAATCTCAATAGCAAATAAAAGGGATGAGAAACAACTCAATAAGGAAAAATATCTCATGAAACAACAACTTCTAATTCAAGTATATGACATAAGCTTAACAATGAAAGAGATAGCATGAAATAGTGACTAAGTCTAAATGCATGAGAATAACTCAACCATAGAAGAAATGCCATATAACAGCTACTACAAGTAAATGCATATAAGAGTAACTTGATGATAGAAACTAGAGCATGTAATGACAATTTCAATTAAAGCATGTGAGCATAAAATAATCTGAATAGTACAAACAATCCAAATCCTAAGGGGTAGTTTTTCCCACACAAAGTTAGACAAGATACTTACCTCAAACAAGCTAGATCAATCCACTAATAAGCCCTTCCCGCGCAAATCCAACTCTGGACGGATAGCCAAAAATAATTTAATATCATAAATAAAAACCATAGGAAGCAATTTCGGATAATAAAGATTCGATCTTTAATGAAAGTCAAAAAGTCAACCTTGGGCCCACACCTCGGAACTTGACCAAACCCACAAATTCCGAACAACCATTCTGATACGAATCCAACAATACCAAAATCATCCAATCCCGACCTCAAATCGACCTTCAAATCCTCATTTTATACTTTAGGAAAGCTTTTACTAAAATCCCCAATTTCTCCAATTCAAATCACTAATTAAATGATAAAAACAAAGATGGAATCATGTATAATGGACAAATCCGCGTCAAAAATACTTTCCCTGATCCAAATCGTGAAAATCCTCTCCAAAATCGCTCAAAACCTAGCTATCTAACTCAAATTATGGTAAATAAAATAAAACCTCGATCCAGCCTATTTCTGTCGAGGCATTAATTCCGCACCTGCGGGCTAATACTCGCATATGCGACTCTGCATCTGCAGAAAATTGATCGCAGATGCAGCTTCCACTAAAGTCCAAAAGGTCCGCTTCTGGATACTCAAATGCGCTTCTGCGGAAACAACACCGCATTTCTGGCCCCTCACCAACAGCCCAATATCCACTTCGGCAGTTAGGATCACAGTTTACAATACCACACCATTTAAGAATATTTTTGAACTAGCCTAAACTTAACACATTGAAAATATAAATTTTAAGTTATTAAATGTATGATATCATTGCAAACATTTTTCCTCAATTTATACGAGTCCAACTTAAAGTTAAGTATTACTTTAAAATTACTAGAGTATCTGTGACACAACTCAAAAGATAGTGATTGCGTTAAGGTAAGTGCTGTTTATATATCATACATAATATCGATCCAACCACGCTTATGCATGCTGATGCACTTACTTGTTGTAGAGGGTCCTTCCCAGAATTGTGACCTACAAAAGAAAAACTGTTAATTTTTATCTGAAATGTGTATCCTCTTTGCTAATTATAAGAATTAACCGGAAAAAAAAAAGTTAGCTTTGATTTGCAGGAAACTTTATTGGGAAGCCGGGTACTAACACAGCTGGCCGGCCCGCATCCATTCTGTGTAATGAAATTTGCTGTTCTGGACAATTATTATTCTATAAGAGACACCAAGACATCCACTTTCAAGTTTCAACTCCATTCGTTTTTATCTTTAAAAATGTAGATAGCAGTATCAAATTTTAATACTCCATACTTGATGATGACTTCCTATTTAATGTTTTAAATTAAATAGGCAGGACTTGCAATGTACTCCTTTTATCTCTTTTTTTTTCTTCTTTCTTTTAAGAAAAATTAATCTAAATAACCGTTCACGTAATCTTTTAAATTAAAATAGTCGGTTAATATATATATATATATATATAATTATATATAATTAATATATAATTTATGTATATCGATTAAGAAAAGTAAGTATTGAATCTGACCGTCAATTGTGTAACAGTTTCTTTTATACTATAGAAGAATAACTGACATGCTTTATTAAATAGGCAGCTATCATCTGTTAACTTTGTGGTTTAAATCAAAATTTATTAGTGGATCACCTACCAAACTTTAACTTTAAAGCAATCAAGAGGGACACAACGAAAAAGAACCAAAAACAAAGAAAGGCATTATTAATGCCGTATTATTCCTTGGTTGATGAAACTTCCCAACCACATATAAAAGACAAAAAAACAAAAGATTAATGTATTAACTAGCAGTATGGGAATTTATTGACCTTCCCATTCCGTGTAATTTCTTTTCACTCATATTTTTGTAATTTACAACGCACACTAACGTATATTGTAACTTTTCTTCTTCTTTTTTTCTTTTTCATATATGCATATTTTAATAAATCAATTTAGCTACCGGAAAGCAGTAGTTGACCTAGTATTAGCGGCTTAATTTTATTCGTCCATAGCTCTCTATACAAAGCAGCATCTCCATCTGTTCTTTCAACTTCCACAACTGTGAAACGATCGGTTAAACTGTAAACATCGAGAGACATGGTGAATTTACCATTTTGCACTTTGATCTCCATTCCCCATTCTTTCTTCCTCTTCACTTTAATATTCTCCTTCTTTGCCAACTCCTCCACTCTCTTCATTATTTTCTCCGGTATACCTTCGACCACTGCCTTTTCTGAATTTTCCATCGGATTACCTGACTCGTTGAATAATCCCGAAAGGTTCAATCCCGACGAAAATGAAATTAAATCGAACGCGTTCATTGATGTTTTCTTAATATCATCATCATCTTCCAACTGCTCCTCATTTGCAATATCCTCTTGAAAGAATTTAATACGTTTAAGACTTTTTCTGAACCAGGGATCATTGATGATTTCATCAATTGAAATTCTTGTCATTGGATTAGTATCTAAAAGACGAGATAAAAACCGTTTGAGATCGGTTGACATCCATTTAGGACATCGAAACTCGCCTTTGTAAATCTTTTTGTACATGACCATTAGGTTTGGATCGTTGAATGGAAGGTAACCAGCGCTTAACACGAAGAGAATGATCCCACATGACCAAATATCCACTTTTTCTCCATCGTATCCTTTTTTTGTTAGAATCTCTGGTGCTACGTATGCTGGCGTTCCACAAAGCGTGTATAAAAGCCCATCTTGTTGTACTTGCTCCGTCAACGCACTGAGCCCAAAATCGGACACTTTGAGATCACCATTTTCGTCAACGAGCAGATTTTCTGGTTTCAAATCACGATGGTACACCCCACGAGAATGACAATATCGTACGGCTAATATGAGTTGCTGGAAATATTTGCGGCTCATATCTTCGCTAAACCGACCCTGCTTGGAAATTTTGCTGAATAATTCACCTCCTTTGACAAACTCCATGATAAAATAGATCTTTGTTTTTGTCGCAAGAACTTCGAAGAGTTTGACTATATGGGGGTGACTTAATCGACGCATAATTGAGATTTCACGTTTGATGTTTGTCATCAAAGTCGGGTTGGCAATTCTCTTCTTGTTGATAACTTTGACTGCAACGCTTTGGCCATTTCTAATGTCTCTAGCGTGGTACACTTTGGCAAATGCACCACACCCAAGTAACTTTCCGACTTCATATTTACCAAATAGGCAGCTCTCTGAAGGGGCCGTATTGGCCCCGGAAAATAGTTCGATTTCAGGCATCGGTCTAGACCGATCGATGCCTTGCGATCGAACAGGATAGTTTTGTGATTTGTGATGAAGAACAAGTAAAAGGAGCGATTAGCTCGAAAATGGGAAATGGGAAGGGGTTGCCTATTTATTTGTAGATGTTGTGAAAATGCTTGAATCAGAAAGTTGTTAATCCTACGATTTTAGCGGCTTTGTTGGTTTTATATATAGGGGCCTTTTGTTTTTAACATCTTTTTCTTTGTTAAATAAGTAACTGATTAATTACAGAATAATTTGCCTCCACACAAATCGTTCGTTCTCTCTTTCTTCTCTCCTTTGCTACTAGTGGATGAGAATTCTTTTAGTTTTTTCTATTTGTTTTTAAGTCAACCAACTGGAAAGTTCTCGTTTGCTATTGTTTAAACGTGTCAACCGCTTATTTCATCCATATATAATTCTGAGCGAAAATGTTTCTCGTATTTAATTGTTTCTTTTTTTTTTTTTTT
>AWOL01S0058419.1:44863-69657 GCA_000715115.1 Nicotiana otophora | reverse complement strand
CACTAGTGGGGTCTGGGGAGGGTAGTGTGTACGCAGACCTTACCCCTACCCTGGGGTAGAGAGGCTGTTTCCAATAGACCCTCGGCATCCTTCCCTCCAAGAACTCCCCACCTTGCTCTTGGGGTGACTCGAACTCACAACCTCTTGGTTGGAAGTGGAGGGTGCTTACCATCAGCCCCTCAACAACATAAGAACAATTCCAACAATTCAAATAATAGTACGAGTGGCAAGTTTGGTTTGTGACTAAACCACTATAGTTTTAAACCTCTTCTCTCTTTTAGAATTTATCTACAATATTAACCTCCATATATTCAATTATCCCTACTAATTTGCAACCACAATACAACTGTAAAACTACCCTATCATAGTCCCTACAAGTTCAGCAACTCAAAACTGATTTTTCAGATTACTAAAATATGTTTCCGATATATCTTTTCTTTCAAATCGAGTAACAATACATAATTAAGACTCTTATCATATAAACCATCCATGAATTCAACTAAAAAATAAGTTCATAACTAGCCAACAATGACGCAGTAACAACATACTACTCTTTTAAAACTTACAAGTTCTAGTTTTTACAATCGAGCTACAACTCGTAGAAGCTTAGATAAAGAAAAGAGAAGCATAAACTTACCTTGGACTGAGTAGAACCCACGAAACCTAGTCCATCTTGATCCAAAATCAGTCCCCCAACAAAGCTACAAGAAGGGAAAAGGCAAACTAGCAAGCTGTCCGGGTTTTTCGGCACTAGATTCACTTCGTATAACCCAAAATCGCCTAGGATTTGTGTGGGATTTTGGGGGGAGGAGTTGCAAGGGTTCAATCTGATGTTCTTGGTCTGAAAAATGAGTGAAATAAATGAGTTGATTCAGCCCTTAAAAGGCCCTTTGGTCGCCCTCAATCTGCCCCTTTTGGGGGATTTATTTGATCCCTTCATTTAAGCAAGTAGGTAACACACCTACTTGTCACCTACCAGTCTGTGCAGTCTCGCGAAAATACAAATATCTTTCTACTCCTATGTCTTATTGATGAATAGTTTAATGCGTTGAAAATTAGACTCGTAGATCTTTAATTTTGTGGTTGAATTACCCAGTTAATCAAAGTATATTGGGAGAAAATCTCAATGACATTAGACACAAAAATTCGTAAAATTTATGAACGTAACTTGAGACGACTTTGGTCGACTTTTGTTTCATACCTCGCTTGACTCAAAACTTCACACACGACTATAATACAACTACAATACCTCATAGAATCACCTTCTTATCATGTTAGGCACTCTAGTCTCACCCCAAAAGTACGAGTTATAACATTCCCAACTTGCCGACTTTCGACGAAACTTATTTTCCTTGATTCATCTAGCTTCTAAACCTTCGAAACCTCCTGGTACTTGCTGTTCATGATCTTAAATATTTGTAACCTCCAAGGTAACATGCTAACTTACTTTATATACTTTCAAAGAGAATCTCATTTTCGAGCTTACATCAACTGACTTACGACATACTTTTATGTACGAAAGCATAGGGTGTAACACTCCAGAGGGGTGGATACTAACCTAAACGCTGATCGGATCAAAAGTAGACGATCAATGTTACTCTGCCCAGTATGGGACGCAAAATCCCCTCATAATTAATATCAATACTCAAAAATCAATTCCACTTAGCCCAATATGGGGCCTGGACACAAACGTCACCTCAGAATCAATATCAATACGACTCTAAGGCACCATGATCAGTCATCGATCACCTCAAGTCTCGATATGCTCACATATCATAATACCATGATCAAAATACCGCACGGAATATACTAATGTGCCACAACTCAAATCAAACCTATGTCACACACACAAGGACACTAGTAACATGTGAGATAGCATATAAAGAATGCATAGAGACAGGGATATAACACATAACTATAAGATCATGACTTAAAAGTATGACTACGGCTAAGGCAAATAGCTCGACAAAGCAAAAATAGCCATATTATGTCTCAAACAGATAAGAAATAACCTAAACATAATTGCTAGCATGAATAAAAGCTCACATAGTCAAACAAGTGGTGAAAATATTGTATCAAAGAGGAATGATCGCAAAACAAGGCATATAATAGCCTAAGATCTACTCGGATCAAGAATAACCATACCTCCCGCATATGTGCTTGTTACCTCACATATGTGTCACCCCTAACATATAGAAACATCATAGCCTATAGGAAAATACCCTCAAGCCAAGCTTAGGCAAGATACTTACCTCAAATGCGCGAGAATCGATACTCCAAAAATCTCTTGCCTCTCAAATCGGCCTCCGGACGGGTCAAATCTAGCCAGCCAGAAATAACCCAATAACGTCAAACATGGCTATAGGAATCAATTCCAAATAATAAAGCTTCGATCTTTATTAAATTCCTAAAAAGTCAACAAAAGTCAACTCAGGCCGCATGGTCAAACCCTGAGCGAAGGGGTAGATCCCGACTACCCATAACCCACGAGTCCAAATGGCTGATGAGATTCCAAAACCGAGTCCAAATCGACTCCCAAAACTTCAATTTCCACTCTCTTAAGTTGTAGAACCTCCCCCCCCCCAATTGTCCTCAAAATCTCATGTTTATGTGTTAATAATCCATATAGATTCTTGAAATAATACCAAAAATGAGTAGAAATCACTTATCCCAAAGTCTTGTAGGAAAGTCTCCTTCAAAATCGCCCATGTCCAAGTCTAGGGTTCAAAATATGAGAGAATGGGCAATCTTGAAATATAACACTTAAGTGTTCTGCCCAGTGATACCCTTCGCGAACCCACCAAAGACTCGCATTCGCGAAGCACAAATCTGATACTACCACCAAATCCTTCTTCGCGAACGCAGAACCCACATCGCAAACACAAAGCACAGGCGCCTAAAACTGCGTGAATGCGAGCCCATCACGCGATCGCGAAGGCTGATCTTCCAGCTTGCCTCCCACGCTCCGCTAACGCGACCACTGTAACTTGGAAATGAAGGCCACTGACCATACACACCGTGAAAATGATTCCTCTTCCCATGAACACCAAGAACAAATCACAGCTGCCACAAAATAACCCTCCGTGATTCGAGATATGCTCGGTGATCTCGAAGCACACTAGACACCAATAGTAAATCTACAACCTCAAACAAGCACCGGGTGGTCCGAACTCACCCCAGCCACCTTGGAACCCATCCAATCAAACCAACAAGTCCTCAAACACTACCCGGACCAATCCAAATCCTCCAAACACACACGGGGCCATCACATCTACGAGTTGAAGATCAAACCACAAATTAAACTTGTCTTATCTTGAAGAACTTCCAAACATTAAACCAAGTGTTAGATTCAAGCCTAACCAATCCGAATTCCATCAAAACATTACACACAAGTCCCTAGTGACAAAATAAAGTTATTCTAAGTTCTGAAAAAATAATTAGAATCTGATATCATCAAAGTAAACCCCCAGTCAAACTAAGGAACTTCTTAAACCTTCAAATTACCAACTTTTGACAAATAGAGCCAAAACATACTAGGAACCTCCAAATTCAAATCCGATCATACTAAGTCCAAAATTACCATAAAAATCTATTGGAAGCATCAAAACACCAATCCGAGATCGTTTACATAAAAGTCAAACCTTGGTCAATACTTACAACTTGGGCTTCCAACAATGGAACTAAGTGTTCTAATTCACTCCAAAACCAAACCAACCATCCTCGCAAGTCATAAAATTACAAACAAGCATACATGCATGTCAAATAGGGTAATGAGGCTCATATATACAAAACGATCGGTCGGGTCGTTATAAGACTTGTTGAGAAGAACACTATAGGCACAGAGGTCATTGGATGTTAAGTTGCCTTTCTATGGATTTGTGATGCAAATCTGATACTACCACCAAATCCTTCTTCGCGAACGCAGAACCCACATCGCAAACACAAAGCACAGGCGCCTAAAACTGCGTGAATGCGAGCCCATCACGCGATCGCGAAGGCTGATCTTCCAGCTTGCCTCCCACGCTCCGCTAACGCGACCACTGTAACTTGGAAATGAAGGCCACTGACCATACACACCGTGAAAATGATTCCTCTTCCCATGAACACCAAGAACAAATCACAGCTGCCACAAAATAACCCTCCGTGATTCGAGATATGCTCGGTGATCTCGAAGCACACTAGACACCAATAGTAAATCTACAACCTCAAACAAGCACCGGGTGGTCCGAACTCACCCCAGCCACCTTGGAACCCATCCAATCAAACCAACAAGTCCTCAAACACTACCCGGACCAATCCAAATCCTCCAAACACACACGGGGCCATCACATCTACGAGTTGAAGATCAAACCACAAATTAAACTTGTCTTATCTTGAAGAACTTCCAAACATTAAACCAAGTGTTAGATTCAAGCCTAACCAATCCGAATTCCATCAAAACATTACACACAAGTCCCTAGTGACAAAATAAAGTTATTCTAAGTTCTGAAAAAATAATTAGAATCTGATATCATCAAAGTAAACCCCCAGTCAAACTAAGGAACTTCTTAAACCTTCAAATTACCAACTTTTGACAAATAGAGCCAAAACATACTAGGAACCTCCAAATTCAAATCCGATCATACTAAGTCCAAAATTACCATAAAAATCTATTGGAAGCATCAAAACACCAATCCGAGATCGTTTACATAAAAGTCAAACCTTGGTCAATACTTACAACTTGGGCTTCCAACAATGGAACTAAGTGTTCTAATTCACTCCAAAACCAAACCAACCATCCTCGCAAGTCATAAAATTACAAACAAGCATACATGCATGTCAAATAGGGTAATGAGGCTCATATATACAAAACGATCGGTCGGGTCGTTATAAGACTTGTTGAGAAGAACACTATAGGCACAGAGGTCATTGGATGTTAAGTTGCCTTTCTATGGATTTGTGATGTTTTTGTTACTGTTTATATACTGAAAGCCATGTTGATTGACGTTCCATATGGAATTTGGCGTGACTTGTTGATTGAGCATCTTATAATACATGAGACAAACTTTATGGACATGTAATTAGCGCGATCGGATTTGGATAAGGGTATATTAGGAAGAGAATGCCGTTAGACAGCCTAGCATAGGTAGTGGTTCTTACCGAGCGAGAGGAATCTAAGATTGATTGATATGATGAGTGGTTATGAGTTTCTACACGTTTATTTGATATGATGAGTAATTATGAGTTTTTACATGTTTCTTTCATGATTAGCAGTGTTGCAAAGATTTGGAAAAAGTTTTTATTTGATATGAGGTATATTACTGGTGTCGGTTTTGGTAATGGGATGCTATTGCGGGCAGAAGATATGGCTATAAGCATATGGGTTATGGAGTAAATTGTGTGGTTTCATTTTAGTAGTAAATTCATGACTTTATGTAACTGATGGGGATTGATACAATGTATATACACAAGAATCGGACCTTAGAGGGGAGTTCCAGATATGAAAATTTGGTTCTAAGGCTTATAGGCTAAGATTGAAGAAAGCATCTTCTGTCATAGTTCTGTTAATGGATTTATAGTGATTGAGGTGGCATAGGATCACTCATAGTGTGTGTATGATGAATTTAAATAGTTATTTGATGACTTTTGCATGACTCTTGCTACGTTCGAGGATGAATATCTGTTTAAGCGGGGAACATACAATGACCCGACCGGTTATTTTGAGTTCTAGTATTCTGTTATGTGATTTGAGACCTTGAGTGGCTTTATGTGATGTATTATGACTTGCAAGTATGGTTGGTTTTAATTTTCTAGAGGTTCGGATTGGTTTGAAAAAGAAATTCTTATTATGGAAGCTTTAAGTTAGAAGAGTTAACCAAGGTTTGACTTTTGACTAAAAGACCTCAAAATCGAAATTTGATGGTTTCAATAGGTTTTTATTGTGGTTTTGGACTTGGGTGTGTGTTCAGATTTGGATTTGGAAGTTCCTAGAAGGTTTTGGTTCTATTTGATGAAATTTGGCAATTTGAAGAATTGGAAAGTCCTTAAGTTTGACTGAAAGTTGACTTTGAGGTTATCAAACCCCAATTGCCGTTCAGGGACTTAGGATAGGTTTGTGTTGTTTTATAGAAGTTGTATGCATATTTTGGTTGAGAGCTGAACTGGTTAGGCATGAATCATACTCTTGCTTGGAAGTTTTGAAGCTTGAACTTAAGAGAAGTTCAACTTGTGATTTGATCTTTAGTTCTTAGATGTAATGATCCCGTATGTGTTTGGAGGCCTTGTATAGGTTCGGCTAATGTTTAGGAACTTGTTGGTATTATTAGATGGCGTCCCAAGGAGCTCGGGTGACGTTCAGACCACCCGAAGCATGTTTGTGATGGCTGATGCCTTCTAGGGTCTGGCGTTCATCGCGTTCGCGATGAAGAAGTCGGGTTGGGGGCCATTGTTCTTCGCATTCACGATTGGTGAGTCATGTTTTCAAATGCTAGAGGCTAGAGAGCTTTGCGTTCATGATGAGGGAGGTGAGGCTAGAGCTTAGCCTTTGTATTCACGTATGGTCGGCCGTGCTTGTGATTCATGCCGGGCAAGATTCCTTTGCATTTGCATTGGCTAAACCGGGTTAGGGTAATGTTGAAATTAGGTGGGGTTCGCAATCGCGAGAGTACTGAAGCGATCGCGATTGAGGATTTTGGGGCAGAGGCATTTCGTGCTTCACGAATGCGACTTTATAAGTTGTGTATTTCGGGATTTTAGCCCATTCTCTCATATTTGAAACCCTAGACTTGGAGAGGGACAATGTTTCAAGGAGATTTTCATACAAGATGATAGAGTAAGTGATATCTACTCATTCGTGATTATATTTCAAGGATCTACATGGATTTCTAACCCCTAAAACAAGGAATTAAAGTATAGAAATTTGGGTTTTGACATGAACTTAAGAGAGTAATTTTGGAAGTTTTGATTATGAAATTAGACCCTGATTGTTAATTTAATCACATATTTGGACTTGACATGTTATGGTTCATCGGGATTTGGTATTAGTTTCAGATTTTAGGCACGCGTGCCCGGATTTGCTTTTGTTGACTTTTCGAAAACTCTTGAAAGATCGAAGCTTTATTGATTGGGGTTCCTTCCTATAGCTTTGGTTGACTTCTATCACGAGCCAAACTCCCAACCTGCGGTGGTCGTGATGAAGCCTAACGCCGCTTGCTAGGCAAGCCAACACATAACAGAGAATACGAGAAACATGAAACTATCAATCAACAGCAATATGGTAAAGAGGTGTAATAGTAACTCAGCAGTACACAATGATAAGTCTAAGGATCAACACTAATGTTCAACCAATCCAAGATGTGGAGTCACAAGTACATGAGCTACTAGAGTTTACTAAATACAATGTCTTCTAGGAAATACAATATTGTCTGGAAATTAGAAACAATACAATAAAAAAGGAAAGATGACTCTAAGGCATGCAAATGGTGTACAACTCTACCTCAAGTTGTCTAACTGGTATCCACTAAACACCTCTCGGGACTCCGCTGGTACCAATGTCTGAATCTGCACAAGAAGGGTAGAAGTATAGTATGAGTACAACCGACCCAATGTACTCTGTAAGTTTCGAGCCTAACCCCGACAAGGTAGTGACGAAGCTAAGATAAGACAACCTACAATTAAACCTGTGCAGATTTAGTATCACAAAATAACGAGATAGCAAGTAAGGTACCAAATATAAAACAGGATAATGACATGTAAGAAAGATAATAAGTATGTACGTAAAGGGGCATAAAACGGGAAAGTAAAGGAAAGTGCTACCGAGTAAATTACGAAGCCATAAAGCCAAGTTCTCAATCTGAATAGCAAAATAAAGAACAATGAAATCAAAAAACGTAATGGCACTACCCTTCGCGCTTTACTCTCATCCTCACAACATAATATAAATAGTAAGCATGGAAACACCCTTCGTGCATATCCTCACTCTTGCTCAATCACGAAAACACCTTTGTGAGAAGATATTTATATATTTTAAAGCACGGAAACACCCTTTGTATACAATCACTCTCCTCACAAGCACGGCAACACCCTCTGTTCATTTCACTCTTCCTCTCCAAGCATCACATATAACACAGTAGCAAGTAAGGGAGGAAGCATAAACAATGTCAAAAGTAACATTTGAACATAAGACATATGAGAGTTTACCAAAACTTCTGCACCAACAACCAAATCAACAATTCAATGATTCAACGCCAAATATCTCAATACGCTCAGCATAGGAAATAACATGTATACGAGAAATCAAAGAGTTTCACAATCTATCTAAAGCATGGAAAACATAATACACAAAGTAACATGGCACAAATAAGGCTAGTTCTAACCGCATGATTATCCCATGTCAAACGCATATACACTCATCACCTTGTATATACGATGCCTCCAACACATAGATCATGTAGCAAATAGACTCAACTACACCCTAATTCCCTCAATCAAGGTTAATCAAGACATTTACCTCTTTCCGAAACAAGATCACCAATTCAATACAGTCTTCCCTTTGGAACAAGCCTCCGAACCACCCGAATCTAGTCAATTATTATTCAAATAAGTCAAAACAAGCTTTAGAAACTACCCTAGTATCAAAAAGGTTCGATCATTAACGTAATTGGAAAACTCAACAAAAAGTAAAATCGAGCCCACGTGGTAGAAATCTGAAATTAAGACCAAATCCCGATTACCCATTCACCCATGAGCCCTAATATGTAATTTGTTTCGAGATCCGACCCCAGTTTGAGGTCTAAATCTCAATTCTACAAAATCCCTAATTTCTACCCAAAACCCAATTTCTACCCTATGAATTCTTAGATTTGATAGTGAAAGTAATGGAAATTGAGCAACAACAATTTAAGATTGCTAACCTATGAAGTTGGGAAGAAATTACTCTCCAAAAATAGCCTTTATGGGGTCTAGGTCTCAAAATGGTGTAAAGTGAGCTAAGTCCCGAAATTCCAACCTTTTACCCAGCTGCAGATATCGCAATTGCAAACAAAATCACCTTATGGAGTCTAGGTCTCAAAATGGTGTAAAGTGAGCTAAGTCCTGAAATCCCAACCTTTTACCCAGCTGTAGATATCGCAATTGCAAACTCTTGTTCGCAATTGCGATGTTCGCAAATGCGAACAGTGTTTGAGCCACCCAGATGTCCCATATGCGACTAATACTTTGCATTTGCGAAGTACTAGATCTCCTCAAAGGCGAAGCTATACTACCGCTCACCAGTGTCGCAATTGCGACCCTTGTCTCACATTTGCGATACTCGACCATGTCGCAAAAGTGAGCTAAACTTTGCAAAAGCGAAGGTGCCCAATTCCTCCCAACTTCGCAAATGCGAGCATTTTCTCGCAAATGCAGAGCTCGCATTTGCGAACAGAACCTCGCAAATGCGAGATATGCAGCCCAACAACTCCAGCAAACACAACAGTTATTCCAAATCAGTCTACAGCCTATCTGAAACTCACCCGAGCCCCTCGAACTCCTATTCGAACATTCATACAAGAATAATAACATCATAAAAACTCACTCACAAGATCAAATCATCAAAATAACATCTAAAATCAAGAATCAATCACCAAAACTCAAGAATTTTTAAAGTTCAAACTCAAATTTCCAACTTTCTACATAAACAGCTGAAACGGCCTTGGATAACCCTGGACCCTAACCAAACATGCGTATCATCATACAAATCTACCGAAATCATCGAAAGACCGATTCAAGGTTGTTTACTAAAAACATTGATCATGGTCAACTCTAGCCACTCTCAAAGTCAAAAATTACATTTTCTTTAAAAAAAATCATATTCAAACTTTCCGAAAATTGACACAGACCACGTACACAAGTCATAAATCATCCAATAGAGTGATGAAAGGTCTCGAAACACAACATGGGTAGCTAGTATGCAAAACGACCTATCGGGTCATTACATTATCCATCTCCAAAAGAAACGTTCGTCTTCAAGCGGGCATAGAAATATATTTGGACTGGTAAAAAGATGCGGGTATCTACTCCTCATGTCGGACTCAGACTCGAACTCCCAAGTAGCCTCCTCAATCGGTTGACCTCTCCTCATAATTCACAGAAGGGATATCCTATGATCTTAACTTTCGAACCTTTCAATCTAAAATAGCCACTGGCTCTTCCTCATAAGTCAACTTCCCATCAAGATGTACCGTGTTGAAGTCCAAAACATGTGACCTATCTTCATGGTACTTCTCAAGCATGGAAATGTGAAATACTGAATGCACCCCTCTAAGCTAGGAAGCAATGCAAGCCTATAAACAACCTTCCCAACTCTCTTTAAAATCTCAAATGGGCCAATAAACCTCGGGTGCAACTTTCTCTTCTTTCCAAATCACATCACACCCTTCATAGGCGACACTCGGAGAAAAACCTTCTCACCCTCAATGTAAGTCATATCCCGAACCTTCCTATCAACGTAACTCTTTTTCCTGGATTGTGTTGTACGAAGCCACTCCTGAAGTACCTTCACCTTTTTCCAAAGGGTCATGAACCAAATCTGTTCCCAACAATCTAGCCTAACCGGGCTCAAACCATTCAACCGGACCTCCCATATAAGCCCTTATACGGAGCCATTTGGATACTCGACTGATAGCTGTTGTTGTAGGCAAACTTTGCTAGAGGTAGAAACTGGTCTCACTGACCCCCTAAGATCAATAGTGCATTCCCTCAACATATCCTCCAAAATCTGAATGGTCCGTTCGGATTTCCCGTCCGTCTGAGGGTGAAACGTGGCACTCAACTCAACCAGCGTGCCCAAATAATGTTGCATAGCTCTCCAAAAGTGTGAAGTGAATTATGTGTCACGGTCTGATAGAAATGGGCACACCGTGCAGGCAAATGATCTCCTAGATGTAAATCTGAGCCAACCGCTCTGAAGAGTAGGAAGTCATCACCGGGATGAAATGCGCGGACTTAGTCGACCGGTCCATAATGACCCAAACAACATCATACCTCCTCAAGTTCCATGGTAATACTACTACAAAGTTCATAGTGATGCACTCCCACTTTTACTCTGGTATCACCAACTTTTGAGTCAAACCATCGGGTTTCTGATGTTCATACTTCACTTGTTGATAATTCAAACACCGAGAGACATGTCCAATAATGTCTTTTTTCATCTTCCGCCACAAAAATTGGTGCTTCAAGGCACGATACATGTTCATGACACCTGGATGAATGGAATACCGTAAGCTATGAGCCTCCTCAAGGATCAACTCTCTCAATCCATCAACATTTGGAACACAAATCTAGCCTTGAAGTCGCATAACGCCATCATCTCCAATCACAACCTTCTTAGCACCACCCCGTTGCACTGTGCCTTTCAACACCAACAAGTGAGGATCATCAAATTCGCGAGCCTTGATGCGCTCTAACAAAGATGACTGCACCACAACATAAGCGAGAACCCTACTAGTCTACGAAATATCCAATCTTGTAAACCCGTTAGCCAAAGCCTGAACATCCATGGCTAATGGTCTCTCCACCGCCGGTATAAATGCCAAGCTACCCATGCTTTCCGCCTTCCTACTCAAGGTATCGGCCACTATATTATCCTTCCCCATATGGTACAATATGGTGATATAATAGTCTTTCAATAACTCCAACCATCTCCGCTGCCTCAAAAATCCTTTTGCTTGAATAGGTGCTGGAGACTCCGATGATTGGTGTAGACCTCACATGGCACGTTGTATAAATAGCGCCTCCAAATTTTGAGCGCGTGAACAATGGCTACTAACTCCAAATCATGCACAGAGTAGTTCCTCTCATGGATCTTCAGCTGATGAGACGCGTAGGCAATCACCCTACCATCCTTCATCAATATCGTGCCAAGCCCAATACGCAATGCATCACAATACACAGTATAAGACCACGAACCTGTGGGCAACACCAACACTGGGGATATAGTCAAGGCAGTCTTAAGCTTCTGAAAGCTCTCCTCACACTCGTTACACCATCTGAAAAGAGCTCCCTTCTGAGTCAACTTGGTCAATGGGGCTGAGATATATGAAAACTTCTCAATGAACCGGCGATAGTAGCCCGCCAAACCCAGGAAGCTCTGAATCTCTATAGTTGAAGTAGGTCTAGGCCATTTATAAATGACCTCAATCTTCTTAGGTTCCACCTTGATACTATCAGAAGACACAACATGACCCACGAAGGAAGCAAAGTCCAACCAGACACTTTGAAAACTTGGCATATAACTGACGATCCATCTGAAGTATAATCCGTAGGTACTGTACATGCTCTTCTCTACTACGAGAGTAAACTAGAATATAATCAATGAAGACAAGCACAAAGAATCCAAATAAGGCTTGAACACTCCGTTCATCAAATCGATGAAGGTTGTTGGTGCATTAGTCAAGCCAAATGACATCACTAAGAACTCGCAATGACCATAACGAGTCCTAAAAGATGTCTTAGGGACATCCGATGCCCTAATATTCACCTTATGGTAGCTAGATCTTAAATCAATCTTGGAAAACACCTTGGCACCCTGAAGCTGGTCAAATAAATCATCAATTGTTGGCAACAGATACTTGTTCTTGACGGTAACCTTGTTCAACTGTCGATAAGCAATGCGCATCCTCATCGGTCCATCTTTTTCTTAACAAACAATACCGGTGCATCAATAGGAAAACTTATATGGAAATTGGCTGGGAAGAAGGATCTTCTATGGGTTAAATGGGTGTATGGGGTATATATGAAGAACAAAACTAGCATATGGGATCAAAAGCCACCTACAGATAGAAGTTGGTACTGGAGAAATTTAAACTCGGTTAAAGAAACAATGAAGGATTGGTTTAGCAATAGGGTATACCAGTTGACTGCTACCGGAGAATATTCAGTATCTGCAAGTTACAATACACTACTAGGAAGACAACAGAGAAATAGAGAAGAAGATTTAATATGGAGCTATGTGATGATGCCAAGACGCAGGTTTATTATGTGGCTTGCAAATCAGGAGAAGCTGCTTACAAGGGAAAGGCTACAGAGATTGCAAATCCCAATTGATTCAGATCAATGCCTTCTGTGCGAGGATTCAAAGGTAGAAAATCAGACTCACTTGTTCTCTGAATGTAAATGGATATCAATAGTAAAGGGAGAGTTGGGCAAATGGTCAGGGATCCATATACAGAGGAAAACCATACAAAGGAATCTACAATAGATAAAAGGTAGACACTGGGGAAAATTTAAGAAGGAGGTTGCGGCAAATATATGGAGTGCAATAGTCTACCACACATGGACGGCGCGCAATTGGAAACAATTTAAAAAAGATGAATGTACATATAGACACAGTGGTGGCAGAAATACAGAAGGAAGTAAAGGAAAGAATAGACTATCTCAAATGTACAAAAAGAGCTTATAGTAGTAGGTATTTGGTTCAGCAGATGTGTAAGTAGAGGATAGTTGAATAGGTTTGTTTTTTGCTGGAGGCTTAGTAGTGTCTAATACCTTGCTTAGAAGGTGATTAGAGCTATGATTGCTCGTTTTGATGTATTAATGGTTTGGTTGTTAATGGTAATATTTCACAGTTTATTACCAAAAAAATAAAATATCAGTGCATCCAAAGGTGAAATACTCGGTCTAAGGAATACTTTGACAAGAAAATCCTACAACTGATCATTCAATTCCTTTAACTCCGCTGGAACCATACGGTACGGTGGGATAAAAATAGGCTGAGTGCCCAGAATCAAATCAATGCAGAAGTCAATATCCTTGTCAGGTGGCATACCCGGTAAATCTATAGGGAACACCTATGGAAATTTCCTCACAACCGGTACCGAATCCATAGGAGGAACCTCCACACCAGACTTCTGTATATAAGCCAAATACGCTAGATACCCCTTCTCAATCATACGCTGAGCCTTCAAATCTGAAACCACCCTGCTAGTAGAATGACCGAGGGTCTTCTGCTCTAATCTAGGCAACCCCGGCATAGCTAAAGTCAAAGTCTTGGCATGACAATCCGAGATAGCATGATACGGGAACATCCTAGCATGAATAATAGCCTAAGTAGTCATACAAGTAGAGAAAACACGGATATAATAAGGCATGGTAGCAAAACAAGGCACATAATAGCCTAAGGTATATCCGGATCATGAATAACCTCGGTGTATGCACATACGCCCACTATCTAGCACGTGTGTCACCCCCATCATATCTCAAATGTCTTAGCCAACGGGGAAAATTACCCTCAAACCAAGTTTAAACATGTTACTTACCTCAAACTGCGTGAATTAATACTCCAAAAAGCCCTTCCCACGAGAATCGACCTCCAAATGGCTCGAATCTAGTAAAAAATAACTCAATAACATCAAGCACGACTATAAAAATCAATTCCAAGTAATAAAGCTCCAATCTTTATCAAATTACAAAAAGTCAATCCAGGCCCGCACCCTGAAACCCGACAAACATTACAAATCCCGATCATTCATTCGAATACGAGTCCAGATATATAAGTTTCATCCAAATCCGACTTCAAATCAGGGTTCAAATCTTTATTTTTTACTCTAGAATTATTTTGCCAAAACCCCTAATTTTCCTCTCATAGATTCACCAATCAAATTCCAAAATCAAATACATAATCATAAATAATCATCAAATCCGAGTCAAGAACACTTACCCAATTCAAATGGGTGAAAATTGCCTCAAAATCGCCTCAATCCGAGCTCACAATCTCAAAATATGATAAAATAAGTCAAATCCTCGATTAAATTAGTACTGCCCAGCGATTATCGCTTTTGCGTTACAAATGTAGCTTCTGCGATACCGCATCTCTGAAAAATGCCTCGCAGATGCAGAATCCACTTATGCCTCCACCCATTTGCTTTTGCGGACAGAAGTCCGCTTCTACATAGCCGCTTCTACGCTCCATGTAGCGCACATGCACTTGCGCACCTGCGCAAGGACTGCCGCTTCTGCGGACAAACCTGATCCCATCCAAGCTCACATTTGCGACCACAGGTCCGCTTCTGAGGACTCGCACCTACGGACCAAATCTCGCAGGTGTGAAAACACCGGATTTGATCAGCCAATTCAACATCAATGGTCTGAAGCCCATCCAAAACTCATCCGAGGCCTCCGGGATCCCGTTCAACTACAATATCCAGTCCCAAAACATAACACGGACCTGCTCGAGATCTCAAATCAAACAAAATAACATCAAAACTATAAAGCGCACCTCAATTCAAGCTTAAGGAATTAATCAAACTTTCGACTACCAAAACTCATGTCGAACCACGTCTAACCAACTCGGAATGACCCCAAATTTTGCACTTAAATTCCAGATGACATAATAAACCTATTCCAACTTCTGGAACAACAATATGATCCCAATAGCCTCAAAGTCAACTCCAAGTCCAACTTGTGAACTTTCCAAACCTTCAAATTTCAACTTTCATCAATAAGAGCCAAATCAATCTAGGAACATCCAAATCCAATTTCGAACATACTCCTAAGTCCAAAATCACCATGCGAAACTATTGGAACCATCAAATCACCAATCCGAGATCGTTTACACCAAAGTCAATCCTCGGTCAACTCTTATAACTTAAGCTTCGAACCATGAAACTAAGTATTCCAATTCATTCCAAAACCTTCCTGAAATCAAACTAACCATCCATGCAAATCACATAACAATAGATTGTCACGACCCAAAACCACGTGACCGGCATCCAGCACACTACACGACCCGAGCGAACCAAATCATGTGATGCACCCAAATCATATGCATAAAAACCAATTTCACTGCGGAAGCTCCTTGAAAATCATATACATTTTAAAGTTAAATGATAAAATATTTTCCAATTCAAAATCACCCATGACGCCTTTCATGATAATAACAATGAGACTAAGTAAAATAAATATCTTTCATGTATGTCGTGTACAACCCCATTACTACAACATTTCACAACTATCTATGGAGCTTCATATCAAAGAATAGAATTAAACACTTGGGCTAATACTCGACTAGCATAAATTAAGAAAACAACATGATTGCTACCACAAAAATAGGAGTGGTGCCTCACCATATACCTCAGGAAGAGAGTCATCCTAGACCTAACCGCATGTCACGTATAATACCTCATCCTGAAACATGTAAAGTAAGCAGGGCCGTAAAGGGGGGGCTAAGGGTTGAGTACACCATAGTGGTACTCAATAAGTGTCATAGACTCTCTCTAACTTAAGTTCTTGGGACAAACTTTATAAAAATAATGCACCAATATTTGATATAAAACAATAAGTAATTTTATCAATTCATGATACTTGTCTTTTTAAATAAAAGCCAAGTAAAATATAACCCACAATATAAACTTTTAAAACATTTATATCAACCCAAGATTTTTAGATAAAATCATACAAAATCATTTTCATTTGCTTTAAGTCATTGAAATAACTTTTGGCTCCTTAGGCCTAAACATAAGAAAATCATCATTACTTTCACCGGGAGTACTATACCATCACCGACATAAGAAGGTCAACTAGGTTATGTACCTAGCGGCAAATATCATAGACCCTACTTGTTCAGGTCGTCTCATCGTAGTGTCATGCGAATCGACTCATCCATGCTAATAATAGCACAAAATAGTACCCTCTCGAGATGGCTATACCACAAAGTGGCCATCTATGCCTACACCAACACGTGTAGGTTCATGACGACGAACACAATATATCTGAAGTCAATCTTGGTGAACACAAGTAACTCCCAAAATATTTGATACTTAAAAAATAAATTCATAGCATAGTAGCCTCAAAGGATCTATTTTTATCAAATCATAACATTAATAAAAAAATCTTAAAAAATACTCATTCGAAGTCATTAATGATACTACATCAATTGTCCAATGCCACCAAATTACTATTCATCGTCTTTCATAATCAACACTTGCAAAATATACAATTCGGGTGATTATGTAGTTGATCACTTCCAACTTTTGCTAACAAATAATTTCATAGGTTCATTGTATTCATCAATTTCATCGCCAAAATTACTATTCATCTTCTCTCTTATTTTCTCAAAAATACTATTCATGCCATGAACTAGAGTTTTATAATCCAATCTTTCAACCATTAAAACTTGTAACAAATGCTTCAAATACTTCTAACTATTGATAATGAACGAGTTTGAAGCATTGGAATTACCTCTAGTAGATCAATCTTGAAAAATCACAACTTTGTGCTTTTTGTGTTTTTGAGGATTTGGTAATGAAATCTAGTATTTGGATGCAAGAATAATGTTAGAACTCATGTATATTGAGTAAGAATCAACCTAAAACATCATTAACAACTTACCTTAGTTGATTGGACTTGATTTGAGCTTAAAATCGCCTCTTCACCACAAGAACCCTAATCCCCAATACTCAAAATACTCTTCTCCCCCGATTTTGTATTATAGGCCAAGATTTCTGGGTTTCGGACGCGGCCCCGAATGCTTCGCATCCCCAATTCACTCCTCTTCGAAGCCCGGACGCGGACTCGGACGCTATGGCAGTACTTCACTGCCAGCCTTTAGTATTTTGACCATAACTTCTTGTAGTTGTATCCAAATGACGAACGGTTTGAAGCGTTAGAAACTAGACTCGAAGATCTTTCATTTGCTAGGTTGTACATCACATAACTCCTTATATATATGTAGATATACTTGTCCAAAGTTAGGTCTTCTGCGTACTCATTTGAAACTTTAGTCTATCATATAATTTCCAACTTGACTTAGACTTAGGGCTCTTCTTAGATCCCACATCACTTATACTATGCCTCGTGCACTTATTATCATATCCAATTAATATCCATCATATTAATAGTCCTCGTCTGCACACAAAATAATATAATTAGCACACATTAACTTTCTTAATAGCGCTTAAGTATTTCAAAATTTTTCGGAGTGCTACATAGATGCGCAGACGGGAAGCATCAAATAAGGGAATGGGGCTCAAATACACAAAATGACCGGTTGGATCGTTATAGTATACGACTTTTTTGAATTTGAAATGAAAAATAAAGTGGTAATAAGAATTTTATTAAAATAGTATGATCTAATATGCTAAAAAGACGTATCATAATGTGACATGTTTAGTCCACTATAAAATTTGAGAAATAATTTCATGTCATTTTTTAAAAAAATTACTCCATACATATCAAAAAGAATGAACTTATTTCCTTGTTAGTCAGTTTCAAAAAGAATGACCCATTTCTAAATTTAAAAAGAATATATATCTTTAAACTTCTTATTTTACCCTTAATGAAATGATTTATAGCCACACAAATATCTATGAATTATTTTGGACCACATGTTTCAAAAATCTTCTTCTCTTTCTTAAACTCCGCGCCCAATCAAATAAGTTCAAACAAATTGAAACAGAGAGTAATATTTAATGATTATAATAATTTTATCTGTTAAATTTATATGTTAAGGTTATTTGCACATAATTCAAACAACCCAAATCACAAATTTACATGATTTGTGTCCGCCGATACTAATGTCAGTACCATATTTAAAGAATTGTATGCATATCACATGATTAACGTCAACTGGCGCACGTCAGTCACACGTACAGAAAAAAATAACATACCCAGTATTATCCCACACTGTGGGGTTTGGGGAAGGTAGTGTGTACGCAAACCTTACTCCTACCTTGTGAGGATAAAGAGGTTGTTTCCAATAGACTTTCAGCTCAAGAAAGCATGAGCACCACATTAATGAAAATATAGACAAGAAGGGACAATACCAAAAAATCATATAAAAGCAGAATAAAAACAAGACAGTAAGGTGATCAACAATGAAAGAAAACAACGGTTAGGCATAAAAACTTACTACCAACAGAAAGTGAGACTACGTGCCAATACTACTGTTATGAACACTCTAGACTACCTACTCTACTATCATAATCCTTCCTATCAAGGGTCATGTCCTCGATCAGCTGAAGTATTGTCATGTCTTGCCTAATCACCTCTCCCCACCTCTTCTTTGGCNAGACTACGTGCCAATACTACTGTTATGAACACTCTAGACTACCTACTCTACTATCATAATCCTTAACCTTCATACCTTCCTATCAAGGGTCATGTCCTCGATCAGCTGAAGTATTGTCATGTCTTGCCTAATCACCTCTCCCCACCTCTTCTTTGGCCTATCTCTACCTATCCGTAGGCCCTCCAATGTCAACCTCTCACACCTCACCGGGGCGTCTGTGCTCCTCACATGACTAAATCACGTACTAAATAAGAAAAAACGGAACAAATTGACCCTGCGAAAGGAACTTGATATTTTCCATTCAAGATTTAACATTGGGAAAGGCTAGCATTTTCCATTCCGAAGAATTATCTGCACAACTAAAGGAATAAGACAAAAAAACATATAACCCTTAAACACATACAAAAATGTAATTTCGCTCTTGAATCTTAAGACTTTAAGCAGGATCCTGGTAAATACAAGGATCTGGATACTGAGCTCATCCAAAAACTATAGGAGCAAATGCACGTAATGCCTCAAAGGAAAAGATATATTATTCTCAAGCTTTTGTTTCAACAGGCTACTTCTAAGGGTTATCACTCGTGTTCAAGACAGGCACAGGTCAAGGCAGGTAGCCGCAAGGAAGCACTGCACACTTTCCAGTTCATTGAGAAAGCAACCGGTGCCAAGATTGAATTACAATTAAACTGGTTCCTCAATTTGGCCATGAATACTATCCAGAAAATAAGCCATCCTTCCACAGAACTGCAATTCGGTTTCATGTTTGCCAGTTAGCAGCTTATCACTCATACAATACACTGAAAGGAAACCTTCTATTGAGAAACAAGAAAACAATTTTTAAGCGTGAGGACACTCCTAAGAGTGGGGAATTCAGGAAAATTTGAGAGTATAGATGTGTCTCTAATGTTCCCACTGTACACCTCAATAAAAACGAGAATGAAAGAAGGAAAAGGTAAAATCTGGTTTTATAGCATACATTTTATGCATTCTCTCTTGAATAACGACTGGTCTCCTCCGCAACTTTCGACCACTCTTGTCCAATTCTCTCTGTATAAGCCACCTGTTACATTCATGAAAAAGCCTTCGCATTAGAGAATCACTATCAATAATGTTAAAGCATGTCAAATCCAATATATGTACTAAAGTTTTAAAACTCATAAGAAGCAATAGTAGGGGTATCAGATATTAGCTTAAGGAAGAAATAGAAAGTAGTTCTCAATTTAAAGCAAGTTTTATAATCCACGATAAGCAATATTGTAAGACTCCGGGATATTAGCTGAAGAAACAAAAAGAAGTTCTCAGTTCAAAGTAAGGGACATTATTTAAATTGATCCAGGAAAACCAGTTCTGCTAGGACTCCAGCAATCCAATTAAGTTTCTTTTACCATTCAATAGAAGCAGATGATGCCTTTCCAACACGTCTCAAGAAATAATAGGTTTCCCGCGACAACTACCCTCCATATGAATTTAGAGTTGCTTCACCTGCTCTAAGCACATCAATCATCACAGGACATAATTTCTCATTCATCTGAAATAGTTTTTAGGAAGGAACATAGGCATTCTGGGCCGACTACTTTGAACATCCTGCGAAGTTCTTTCTGCACCTACAGACTGGTGCATATGGATGTCTACATAGGATATATAGTCTATCTCCAGTGACCTCTAATTTGTTCATCTAAATGTGCTTCATTCATCCTCTGATGGATATAATCATTTATAATCTTGTCTAATTTTGTATGGTCGCACTTCCTTTTACCATACTCATTTCCGTGGCACTCATCTTGTAGATATGTTAGACTTTAAAGCCCAACATTCACTCTCAAATGACATTACTGTTCCATGAGATCTGGCTCTCACTTTGTAAGGTATCTTTCAATCTTATAGCACTCACGCAACACCTCTCCTCTTCATTTATCAAATTTCAATTCTATTGGTTACATCTTCATACTATGATGATGCTCTTGGAAGTCTTGATATCTTAATTGTTTGCATTTACACATCGCAATCTCGTATAATCATACTTTACCTTCATTCTTCTTATGGGGCTAAACTTCGCGTACATATTTTTTGCATTAAATGTACTTATCCTAAAGTCCTTCTCAATGTGCTTCTCCATAATTATAACTTTTCATTGACTTCCTCGCCAGTTTCATTACCGTAAAACCTCATCCTGTATATTATTTTTCTTCATTAATGCTTTTCTTCATAAATACCCAAACCCTTTAATTCCGATTTGCGCTTAAAGCCCCCACAGGCTTTGACGTTTTTCTGTACTTTCCGCTTTTGACTATTCTGCATTTTTTACCACTTTACTAAGTGGTTTGTTGGATGTCAAAAGAACTAATGAAATAATAGATGTCTAGATTCATTAGACTTGTAAGGAGAATGTTATGGAATATTCTAAAGGATATTGCAAAATATTCTCTATTTAATTATGTGGTAATTACTTACCTTATTATTCATAGAAGTAACTACCTACCATCTTGTACATAGTATAAGATTCCTTATACAACGAGTTCTTACTGTATAATGTTAATCATCAATTCAACAAATTATTTCCTTTCTTCTCTATTGTATTTTTATAAGGTAATTTTATAAACAAAAACCAGCATCAAGTGATTGCTGGTGTTTAAAAGCAATTACCTTTCTTTCTATTATCTTCACATGGTTCTACGGCTTCTACGATCCCAGAGAAGACTTTAAGTAACTTTTGCTTATCAGGCCTTATGTCTGTTTGTTAGGATAAAGTTTCTTTTCTTTTTTTCATAATATTCTTGTCTTGTTTAAGTGACCATTCTAGTGATAGCACTCTTATTTCAGGTGATGGCTCCATGGCATGGCGCATCCTTTTGGTGATTATTCCAACATCACCGCTTCTTATTCTTTCTTTTTTTTCATTTCATGATATGGTAGAGAGTCCTCTCTCTGATCCTTAAATTTTCGATCAATGTTTAGAAAATGTATCTCTAATCTACTGTATAAGAGTTTGTGTATTGAGCATTCTCCCTGCAAATCGAATTTTTGCTCACTCTTCCCAAAAAAACTTCTCCTCATGTATCCACAGTGGCGCCAATACTCAATTAGCTTTGTCTTAAGAAGGCGATGAAGAGATAAACGTCGATCCAACATACTAAACTTGATTTTCCAATTTTAATTTGCTATTCAGGTATTTTTACCACATCAAGTTTGAAGAGGCATGTTCAAAGTCCAGCCAATTAATGAAGTTATGTCTAGATTGACAATCTATCTAATTCGTACAACTTGATTAAGAAGAATTATACAGACTATTCCATAGGACACTCTAAAATATTCTATATTTAATTACAGAACAATTACTTACCTTATTGGGTAAAACAAATCATTATAGGTATTCTAAGGCCTCATTTGTTTTTATTAAGATTAAGACGTCTGAATCTGAATACGCATCTGAATATTAATGTGTATTAAGATTAAAACGTCTGAATCTGAATTCACATTGAATCTGAATTCACATCTGAATATTAAGATAATATATTAAGATCTGAATACTGAATAATTAAGACTGTTTGTTTTCTCTTATTTCAACATTAATAAATATAAATTCAATCAAAATAATAATAATTAATTTAATATTATATTAGTAAAATATTTTTTAAAATTATATTGTGGTCGGTGGTGTGATGGCTAAAGGTGGTGGTTGTGGGTGCTGACTGGGTGTTGGTGGTAGTGTTGGACATTGGTTGATGGTAGTGATTATGGGTAGTAAATGGTGGATAACAATAGTAATTAACGGCGGTGATTGATGGTGGTGGTGACTGATAACTAGGATGGGTGATATATAGTGGTGGCTAAAAGTGGTGATCGATGGTTGTTATGGTAATAGTGATTGGTGGTGATGGTTGTAAATGATGGCTAATGATGGTGACAACTGACATTCGTGCTTGAAAGCGATGGTGGTTGTGGCTGAGTATTGGTAGTAATGGGTGGTGGCTTGTGGTGGTGGTAGTCTATATATGATGGGAACTGCGATAGCAGTGGTGGTTAGTGATGAAAGTGTAAGAGTTAAGGTGAAATGTCATTTTTTACATAAATTCTTAAATGTATAACATCTTAATGATATTAAGACTATGTTATAGATCTTAATCATTAAGATCTATTCAGACCCATTGAGTGGTTGTAAAACTAAAAAAACAAACAGACTTGATGGTTAAGATCTGAATTATTAAGATTAAAATCCAAATATAAAATGCACTTAATGACTAAAATATGAAAGATTAAAATTCATACCTACATTAAGTGCAAACAAATGAGGCCTAAATCTCCTTAATAAAAGCCTCTCTTGTATATTTTTTTGTCATAAATTTCAACAAAAGTTTTTCTCTTCCATAATCTTCACATGTATCTTCATTTTTTGATCGTTATATTTACATGTATCTTCTTCTTTTCATTATTCTCTTTCCATAGGAAGTCATATCCTATTTGTATTCAATTGCATCTATACTTCGCTCATACTGGATAGTAGTGGCATTAGATAGTTAGGAATTACATGTGAAAAGCAATTAACTAACACAGTCACCTCCGAAAGATCTTTTTTTTTTTGGGGGGGGGGAATAAGTCACCTTCGAAAGATTCATACTACTACTTCTAATGAACTAGTTTTTACTTTTCTGTCACTTTCTCATACTCCAAATACCTGTGTTTTTCCTCCATAGGTAGTCCTAAGTAGACTGTGATATACAATATACTACTCTTTGGCAGACTGATGTGGCGGACAGACAGTCTCAAAAGTTAACCATATCACTTGATCTAGCAACATAGGTACCACATAAAACCCAAACATTGTCAGTACATAAAACCCATGTATTGATCCATTGAATCTGCCTTTCTGGTTTCCCCATACCCTATCAATTCCAGCATCTTAATATAAGAAAATGTCCAATTTACATGGTCAAATGCCTTTTTCGAGTCAAGTTTATATAGAACTCATGTACCTTCTGATCTCGATTTAAAACCTAAGCATTCATTAGCACCCAAAACTGCAAGCATTATCTGCCTACCTTTGATGAAGGCATTCCGCTTCCCAAATATCAATTTACCTATATGTCTTCTTTTCTTGAGAAATTGGGTGAGAGCCTTCGACAATTTAGTAGGTGCTTTTCCCAATAAGACTCATTGGTATAATCTCTAATTTCGGCAACGCCTTTTTCCTTAGGAATTAAAGCAATGTTATATGAAAGCTCTTTTCAAAAGGTGCCCTCTTAATAAAAATGCTCCAAAGTACTAATAATATCTCCTTTTATACTACACCATCTTTAAAAGAAGACCTTAGTGAAGCACCTACCATATTGTTAAGCACCTACCGGAGGTGCCCTCGTGAATCATGTGAACTGGCCTCCTTGTAATTCGCAAGAGATAATATAACCTTGGAGATATTCCTTCATTGATTTTGTCACTTTAGGGAAGCCAATTCCTTTCCTTCATAAATCTTGTAAGATAGAAGTATCCCCTACAGACTAGATCTGGTCCTAATGACCTTTTATAAAGGTCAGCTCCTACTACAACTTTGTTTGGTTCTTTCTGCACCATGGCTCATGCACCTGAGGGTATCCTTTTAACTCATGTATTTACATCCTCAAAATGAATGAAACTGAATGACAACGAATTTGTTTCTTTTTGCGATCCCAATTACATTTGTGCCACATTACAATTATCTTTTTCTTACCTCTATTTCCTTGTCATTCTATTTCAACCATTCCACCCATCTATATATATATATATATATATATGTATGTAT
>AWOL01S0058419.1:10367-36093 GCA_000715115.1 Nicotiana otophora | reverse complement strand
GGGGGGAGAGGGGGCATATTTTCAAAAAGAGAAAAACTCCTATAAAGTAAAGGTCTAAAGGATCCCAAGGAGTCGTGAGTTTCATCAGTGAATATTATGCAGTTTAAATAAAACGTAAAAGTTAGTCCCTACATGTTCATAGTTTGTATATTAAATTTAGGCATTTGCTTTTAATGATTGTAATTCCTAGATCAACTTTTCTTGGGAGTTGAAGAAATCTAGCATTCACTTTAGTGACTCTTCTACTCCTTTAGTTGCTAATGAAAAAATCAACCTGTATATTCATGGCAATCCATTTACAAAGTACTCTTCTTCGGCTCTGCAACAGTCAAATCTGGTTCGGCCTATCTACTTTTTGGTAATTCATTTAACCTAATTCTCTTGTTTAATAGAAGTAGAATAGATTCATTACTTCTTGAGCATAAAGTTTATCGTGTTAAAATAGACTTTGCTCGAACACCTAGGCATGCTTTGAAAGTGATTAACTCTTTCTGAAAACTTTTTTTTCTTTTAATTAGTCCTGCATGTTTGTCACCTATAACTCGGAGAGCGAAGATGCAACTGTTAACTCACACAAATATGTTGCATTTTTTGCTGCTTTGTATAATTGTTTTGCTGATTTCTGTGGTTGTTTCTCCTCTTAAATATATCTTCACAACTATACTCATAAAACTCAACATTCTTGTTTAGACGAATATCCTGTGTAACTTGTTATTATTAGTTGCGATGGTACAGTTTGAGATGATTTCAAAAACAAAGTTGTTAATAAACTTACAGTTATAGCTATCTTCAGATATATAGATCACAACCATATATTAGTGATAGTTGCAACTTTCAAGAGGATACCTATCACAACAAAAGTATTGGACATGACAGAAAAACCAAGAAGTCAGAATAACACATGAAAATAAAACGCTGTTTATAAAGAAGTATTAGCTGAGATCCGATCATATCACATGTTTGTACTTCATCAAAATTAATGTAACTAATTACATATCGTACCTAACTAACTAAAATAAACGTTCTTCTGCATAAGTTTCGATCAGTTTGATTTCAGCCACTATAGGATCCTTATTCATCATTTTGAGCTTATATTTTTTTTCCTTTAAATGTTTATATCTCATGCACATGTTTTACTAATATTTCAGTCGTATTGAAAACTTTGTACCAATTGAAGTGGAATTCATGTGCAATGCACGCGTTTAGAAACTAGTATATAATTCAAAGAGAAAAGAGTGTTTTAAACAAGGCCCACTCTTATAAACATAAGGTCTGTTCTAAAGGATAAAATGGTTACCAAATGCTTCACTGTCTGTGAATTCAACTCCCGATACAATCTGCTAGCTTTAACAGCCGCAGTAGCCACATTTTTCATATCAGCTGCGCGTTCTCTCTGAGAGTTCAACGTAGCTCGCTCATTCTCAAATTTCGTCAACTTAATAAATGTTAGCCCCAGTTCTCCAATCGTCTCCCCCATATCTTGCTGAGCTTTCACGAGTAATTCGGCCTAATTTGGAATAAAATTATAAAAGATTAACTAATAACAAACAGAACAATGTTCACAGAACTCAATGGGTAATATGCAAACCAATACATGTTCCATTTCAGGAACTAAATTTGTAAACCATTAGCTACCTTTTTTTTTTTTGACAATGGTAACAAAACCATTTAGCTACTTGAGAATTCTGGTTAGACCAGTGTCATTATACTCCTACAGGAAAATGTGACACTAATAAACTCGGATTGAAAATAAAAGCACAAAAATATGTAGAATTAGAATTAGAAATAGTATAATTGGCGAATAGGGAAATGAAAAGAGTTTTAAGTTCTATGCGCCATGGTGCAAAACATATCTACACAATCAGGTCGCATAAAAGTTAAATGCAGGTAACCATAATAAATACTATTACGTAACCTGCTAAAATAAGTTTAATTACAGTGTCAGCATATAACTTAAATCGAAATGAGATACCTGTTTTGATGCATTACTTAGTTGCAGCTCAAGATTTTGCAACCGCTGTTTCTTTTCCTGGAAATCCTTATCCTCCTCCTCCACAAGTGACTTTGACCCGCCCCAATCATTCGCAACAGACTGCTTCAACTCCTTGAACAACCTCAGCAAATCCCTGCCAACTTTAGCGGGTTGCACAACATCCTGCGGCCCAATCACATTCCCCCCTGAGTCCCCTCCGAACAACTGCTTGGGCAACTTCACTGCTCCATCCAAAACCCTAGATGCCACATCAGTGGTCGTAGGCAAAGGAAGATTACCGTCCACCTGCAAAAACACTCTCAATTCATCACTCTTCTTGATCACCGGATGTGATGCAAGCTTCTGCAAGTACTTCTCCAGTGCGGATCTTCTCTGCTCCACGAACTCTTGCTTTTGCATCACTTGACTCTCCACTACACTCTTATCTGGCCTCGGAGGAATGAAATACCCTCTGTAACCTTCGCTCAATCGATCCGATAACGTAACCACGTCTTTGAACCGTCTCCGAACGCTGAAATCGGATCCTCCGTAATCGGGTAAATTGGTTTTCGTAGTGATTAAGTAGGTAACGTAAGTATTACTGCCGGGAACAATTGACCCCGATTCCATTTCCTTGTGCGGATCTGAAACCGTGATATTCAAATACTCCAAGTTTAAAGAGGGAGGTATCTCCGGCATTGTCGAGTCGTCGTTAGGGTTTTGGATGCCGTTATGTTCTTCAACAATGTCGGCATAAGGAGAAGGGGGTTGAATAGAGGAAGTTTCAGACAAGGGATCGGAATCGGCAGGTGTAGCGACGACTGACGGGGAAAGAGGATGGTGGGAATCGGAAAGGGAAGTCATGGCACTTCGGTAATTAGAGTAGGATTTGGAGGTCGATTTGTTATCGTCATCATCGTCGTCAAGAGATAGACTCTCCATTGCTTCTTTACGACCTTCTTCGCCCATCATCACCCTATGCTCTCAATCAATTTTTTAACAATTACAAATTGAAGCTAAGTGCTGGTACTGACAAAATAAAGGCTAAGGTGGAAGATTTGAAACAAGATTGGCTATTTGTCAGAGACGTGCATTAATTACTTACGGTCGTTTTAGTCAATTAGAGAGTAGTTATCCATTTGTTAAAACTAGCATTACAAACTTGGAAAAAAATACATAAAATATAGTATTACTAATACAATATTTGGTTTATATTTTTTTTTCCGCATTACTAGCATGTGTATAAGTTATAAGGGAATCTATATATTATTTATGTAGGATAGAACGTGAAATAATTTATACGGTTTAAAAATAAATCTAAAATATACTTTTATTAGAATAAACTATATTTCTATATTACTAATCCTTATACAGCTAATTTTTGCATAATAAAATCTCACATAACTAATACCTACGTAACTAATCCTTGCATAACTAATCACAACGTAAGTAAACCCTGCATGACTAATTCATACATTACTATTACCTACATAACTCTAACAATCAACCTAACGACCCCTAAGTTACTACGTATTAATTATGATGTTGTACGCTTGGTATGGTGAACCCAGGGTCAAAAGGCTCTAACTGCCTGCTTTGCTCAGAATTATGGTTAACCCCGATTCTGTTTTATTCGTTTATTGATGTCAATATTTGGGTATTTTCCCTTTATGAAGACACTGACGGTACGCAAATGCTATCTTACTCATATATCCTAACTAGGTAAAGATAATAAACAAATTAACACTTGTTCGTTTGCAAGAACAATCTATAATCTCTTGAATCACTATCATTACTTGAAAGGCTATAATTTTCACCTTAAACGATCTTACAAGCTTTATAGTAGATACGGCTCCAAACATTCAAGCTCCGCGCGGCCATCAAATAATATTAGTTTCTCGTCTTGCTTTACAACTCATCATTTCATTCTCTATAATTAGTTATTTTTTGGATTGAATCTGCTGCTTTCAGCTTTCAATTATAAATTTAATTGCTTTGTCTTAAAAATTAAATTTTGGGTTAAATAGTTTGGCACCCACCGTAGGATACAGCAATTTCGCTATTCATCCAAAAATATTAATTTTTCTTTTTTTATTATCCCGGGCCCGCACCCCGAAAATCGGAAAAAAATATAAATCGTGATCACCCATCTCAACATGAGTCCATATATATAAGATTCACCCAAATCCGACTTCAAATCGAGATTTAAATCCCAAATAATTACTCTCTAAAACTCTAGCACAAAAACCCCAATTTCTCCCTCAAATTTCATCAACCAAAAGCCAAAATTAAAGATATAATCACGAATAATAATCAAATCTGAGTTAAGAATACTTACTCAATCCAAGTAGGTGAAAATCGCCAAAACGATTGCCCCAAACCGAGCTTCCAATCTCTAAATATGACAAATGAAGCCAAACCCTCGATTATAATATTCTGCCGAGCGATTACCGCTTCTGCGGACCCAACTGTCGCTTTTGTGACACCGCATCTGCAAAAAATCCCTTGCCGATGTGAAACCTACTTAAGACACTAAATAATACACAAACATAAGAGAATCATCAAATAGGGGAAACGAGGCTCAAATACACAAAATGACCGGCTGCATCATTACATGACCGCTGACGTTCAGATTTTACTACTTGATGCGGAATATTTATAGAAGTATTTTGCATGATGGGATTGAGTATGCGTGATGTGTCAGTCATTTAAATGGGAGAGTTATATCAGGTATGGAGATTTCGGGATTTTGAAGTTTAAAGACTTAATGCTCTTCTAACGCCCCGACCGGTCGTTTTGTGTATTTGAACCCTGTTTCTCCTTTTTATGCTTTAGACATGTGTATTTGTGATTTTATGGCTTGCGGGGTTGGTTAGTTTTGTTCCGGAAAGTTTTTGGGTTGATTTGGACCCCTTAGTTCTTGGCTAAGGAGCTTAAGTTAGGAATGTTGACCAAAGTTAGATTTTTGTGAAAATGACTCCAGAACAGTGTTTTGATAGCTCCGATAGGTTCGTATCGTGATTTGGGACTTGAGCGTATGCCCGAAATCGAATTCAGAGGTCTGTAGGTTGATTTGTGTTGTTTTGCCGAAAGTTGACAATTTGAGGTTTAGAAAATTTTTCCAAGTTTGGCCGTAGGTTGACTTTTGGCTATCGGGTTCAGAATTTGGTTTTGGGACTTGGAATAGGTCTGTTATACTATTTAGAACTTGTTTGCAAAATTTGGTGTCATTTGGAGTTAATTTGTTAGGATTCAGACAATTGGTTGCAATTCTAGAGGTTCTTGAACATTTCTTTGAAATTCATGCGTTTTGATGTCCGATTTGTAGTTCTAGATATTATTTTTATATTTTTATCATGCGAGCGGGTTCGGATTATATTTTTAGACTTATGCGGATATTTGTCTTGGAGCCCCGAGAGCTCGGGTGAGTTTCGGACATGTTTCAAAATGGTTTTGGACTAAATCTACATTGCTGGTGTGCTAATGCCTCAACTGTCACAATTGCGAACACCATCATCGCAATTATGACTTTAGCGAGGGGTCTCAAGTGTCGCATTTGCGATGCTTGGGTCTCATTTATGAAGTGGTACCTGGGCTAGGTATGTTCGCATTTGCGTCGGTTTTGTCGCATTTACGAAGGAAGCAAGCTTCGCAATTGCGAAGCCCATGTAGCATTTACGACTTCCCCCATAGTCTCTCAGTGCCGCATTTACGAGAAATTTTTCGCAATTGCGACATCTGCAACTGAAAAAAGGTAGAAAGTCAGTATTTCATACCACTTTCTCTCATTTTAGAACTCTAGGCTCAGTCGGAGGCGATTTGGTGAGGGGATTTTCATATACAAATATTGAGTAAGTGATTTTAATCAATTTCCAACTATATTTCATGATTATATTTTAGATTTGACAACAAATTTTATAAGAATCGAAGAGGAAATTTGGAAATTTTTGTCAAAGTTTTGAAAAATGAAGATTTGAGAGTCAATTTGGACTCGGATTTGAAAACAAACTCATGGGGTTATGGGTAGTGGAAATCTACCCTTGGACCCGGGTTTTGACCGGACGGGTTCGGGATTGACTTTTGTTGACTTTTTGGAAAACGTATAAAGATCATAACTTTATCTATCATAATTGGTTTCCCTTGTATTGTTTGATGTTATTAAGTTATTTTTTGGTTAGATTTGAAGTGTGTGGAGGCGAATTATAGGGGGAAAGCTATTTTCGAGGGTTGATTTGGCCTAGTTGAGGTAAGTATCTTGCCTAACTTTGTGTGGAGGAACTACCCCTTAAGATTTGGGTTGATTGTGTTATTTTTATTACATGGAAGACAAGTACGTGAGGCGAAGAGTATGTACACGGGCTATATGTGGTATTTTACCATGAATTTAATTGAATTTGTCATAACATGTTATATCTTTCATTGTTAGCTTTACTCTTACATGCTCTGTTTGACGTTGTTAGCACTTGTTCCATCTCTTTTGTTATATTTGCTCTTATATGCTTTAGTTGAAGTTGTTACCGCCCTTATTATCTTATACCTCTTTTATTGTTGCATTACTCTTACTTGAAGTTGTTATTTCATGGGAATTATCTTCTTGTTGGGTTATTGACGTTGAAGTTGTGAAAGCTATTATCACATTGAGGTTGAAGTTGTTGATTTTGAGATATGTTTCCTTGTTGAGTATTTCTCATTCATTTTGTTATTATTGAGATTCTTGTACACATTGTGGTTGAGCCATGGGCTATACATTGTGGTAACATTGGTATTGTTGATTTTTGGCAAGTGTTGTGGCATATGGGCACATGTGGTGCGAGTTGATTATTATGTTGTGATATTAATACACATGCGGTGATATAAGAATAGGGGTTGATACATATGTTTTGAGATAAGGTAGTATTTATATGCTTGTTGCTAGTAAGGGAATTACTTGAAGCCACGTGGTGAGATAGGGGGGCTAAAATGCATGTAGCTATTTCGGGAAAATATTTTTAAAAATAAATGCAAGTCTCACGCGGTGATATAAGGAAAAATTGTGATTGAAATTGTGAAACGTGAATATTAGGCATGGTACCTCGGTTGTGATTCTTGTTGTACATCCCATGTTAAAAAGGTTGTTGTTTTGACCGTTCTTGTTATTTTCTTCATTGTCTTATTTGTATTTGCCCGTATTTGATTACTTGTTGTTCTCATTATGTGTTCACTTCTCATTGCCGTTCTTGCCTTAAATTTGGTTATTAGCCTACATTATCGAACTGCATTGTTATCATTTATTTTCTCGTTTTATGTTATTAGTTTTTATTATACTCTGTACAATTTATCTTGTCCTAGTAGATGTCATGACCTAGCCTCATCAGTACCCTACCAAGGTTAGGTTTGATACTTACTGGATACCGTTGTGGTGTCACCTTTCGCCATTCTCTTATTACTGTTTATCCTCTATTCAAACAGTGTTGTATTAGAGATTTTAGTACATTTCTGTAGAGCATATGACTCAGTTTCACCGAGTTTTGGGAGTATTGTAACTACAATTCAGTATGGAGATTATTATGAGACTTATCAGGTTATATCATTTTTCTAGTCGTTATTTCTTTTGTCTAGTTTTCTTGTTATTTAGGCTTACCTAGTCTTAGAGACTAGGTGTCATCACGACATCCTAAGGTGGGATTTTGGAGTCGTGACAAGTTGGTATCAAAGCTCTAGGTTCATAGATATTACGAGTCATAAGCAAGTTTAGTAGT
Organism: Nicotiana otophora; assembly: GCA_000715115.1. Taxonomy (NCBI): domain Eukaryota; kingdom Viridiplantae; phylum Streptophyta; class Magnoliopsida; order Solanales; family Solanaceae; genus Nicotiana; species Nicotiana otophora. The sequence continues at coordinate 28,383 of AWOL01S0058419.1, read as the reverse complement.
CTTGCGAATCAGTACGGAGACATTTGTACTTATCTTTGAGAAACTATGGAACTGTTAGGAAATTCCACTTCCTTGATTCCTTATCGTGCGAATTTGTTGACTTCAAAATCTAAATTTTTTTTTTCATATTCTCTCACAGATGGTAAGGAAACGCACTGCTGGATACGATGATCAGACACTCGTGCCCACTGCTAGAGCCGCGCGAGGTTGAGGCCGGGGCATAGGATGAGGATGGGCACGTGCTGCCGCCAGAGCACCTATCCGAGCAACGACTGAGGAGCCGCCAGTAGCTCCGGTTGGGGGACAGGCACCCAAGACACCTGTTGTTTCCCCTAGACTTCAGGAGACCCTAGCATAGGTTTTGAGCATGTTCGGCACCTTAGCTCAGGCGAGAATGATTCCCCTTGCACCAGCTACATCTCAGGCTGGGGAGGAGCTCAGACTCCTGCTGCCCGTACTCCAGAGCAGCAGGTCCACATTGATCAGGTTCCAGGTATCATGACAGCACAACCCATATTATCGGTTCAGCCTGAGGTCAGGCCAGTAGCATTTGAGGAGGAACAGAGGAGACTTGGGAGGTTCAAGAAGTATGATCCTTTTACTTTTGGTGGCACAACTACCGAAGACGTGTAGGTTTTGTTTAGAGAAGTTCCACCGTATTCTCCACCCCATGGGTATTTATGGAGGTAAGCGGAGTTGCTTTTACTATATTTCAGCTCTCAGGAGCAGCGTATCAGTGGTGGCAGCCCCACTCACTTGGGCTCAATTTTCAGAGATGTTTTTGAGAGAGTTTGTTCCCCAGACCTTTCAGGATGCATGGCGCACAAAGTTTGAGCAGCTGCATCAGGGGACTATGACAGTGTCAGAGTATACTATCAGATTCAGTGAGTTGTCCTGAAATGCTCCTACCTTGGTTTCTACAGTCAGAGAGCGAGTTTGTAGATTCATCGAGGGGCTCAACTATGGTATTATATTTAGCATGGCTCGAGAGCTGGAGACAGAACTCCGTATCAGCAGGTGGTAGAGATCACGTGGAGGTTAGAGGGTATGTGGGGCCGTGAGCTGCCCAGTTCATTCAACACTTTCAGCTACTAGTAGTGCTCCGGCTATTCCAAGGTCTTAGGTTACCCATTTTACTCAGCCACTATCCAGTGCACCTCCTGCATAGGATGCCTTTAGCGGTCAGTCTAGCCGACCAGGTCAGGGTTAGTTTCAGCAGCCACACCCACCAAGAGCTTGTTTTGAGCGTGGTGATACTAGACATATGGTGAGGGACTGCCCCAGACTCAGGAGGGGTGCACTTTCATAGGCTACATAGGCTTCACGGATTCCATAAGGTCCACAGGGTTTGCAGGTCATGGTTGGTGCTCTAGCTAGTTGCCGCTCTACCTACCCCACTAGCTAGGGATGGAGGTCAGACGGGTAGAGGTCACTCTGGAGGGGGAGGTCAGACGGGTAGAGGTCACTCTAGAGGGGGAGTCCAGGCTCGTTTCTATGCTTTTCTTGGTAGGACGGAGGCGGTTGCATCAGATGCGGTTATCACAGGTATGGTTCCAGTTTGTCATAGGGATGCATCGGTCTTATTTGATCCGGGATCCAATTATTCATATGTTCCATCTTACTTTGCTCCGTACTTGGATATATCTCATGATTCCTTGAGTGCTCTTGTATATATGTCTACACCTGTGGGAGATTCTATTGCTATGGACCGTATCTATCGGTCGTGTTTAACTGTTATTGGTGGTTATAAGACCAGAGTTGATCTATTGTTACTCAATATGATAGACTTTGATGTGACCTTGGGCATAGACTGGTTGTCGCCCTATCATGCTATTCTGGGTTATCACGCCAAGACTGTGACATTGGCTATGCCAAGTTTTCCACGGTTGGAGTGGATGTGTACATTGGATTATATTCCTAGCAGAGTTTTGTCCTTTCTTAAGGCACATTAGATTGTTGAGAAGGAGTGTGAAACATATCTAGCCTTTGTGAGAGATGTCAGTGTTGATACTCCTATCATTGAGTCAGTTCCGGTAGTGAGAGATTTCACAGATGTGTTCCCTATAGACCTTCCAAGCATGCCGTCCGATAGAGATATCGATTTTGGTATTGACTTGGTGTCAGGCACTCAGCCTATTTTTATTCCATCATATCGTATGGCACTGGTGGAGTTGAAGGAGTTAAAGGAACAAGTGCATGAGTTGCTCGATAAGGGTTTCATCAGACCTAGTATTTCACCTTGGGGTGCTCCGATTCTGTTTGTGAAGAAGAAGGATGGTACTATGCGGATGTGTATTTCTTCTAGGCAGCTAAACAAGGTTACGGTGAAGACATGTACCCATTACCGCGTACTGATGACCTATTTGACCAGCTTCAGGGTGCTAGAGTGTTCTCAAAGATTCATTTGAGATCAGGGTATCATTGGCTAAAGATTCGGGATCCAGATATTCCAAAGACTACTTTCAGGACTCGTAGTCACTACGAGTTCCTTGTGATGTCATTTGGGCTGTCCAATTCCCCAACAACATTTATTCACTTGACGAATAATGTATTTAATTCATATCTTGACTCATTTGTCATCGTATTCATTAACGACATCTTGGTTTACTTCCGCAGTCGGGAGGATCATGAGAAACATCTGAGGATCGTACTCCAGACCTTGAGAGAGAAGAAGTTATATGCAAAATTCTCAAAGTGTGAGTTCTAGCTTGATTCATGGCATTTTTGGGTCATGTGGTGTCCGGTGAGGGGATCAAGGTAGATCAGAAGAAGATTGAGGCTGTTCAAAGTTGGCCCAGATCATCTTCAGCTACTAAGATCCGTAGTTTCCTTGGTTTGGCTGGATATTACTGCCGTTTTATAGAGGGTTCCTCATCCATTGCAACACCTTTGACTAGATTGACCCAGAAGGGTGCTCTTTTCTGATTGTCTGAGGGGTGTAAAGCGAGCTTTCAAAAGCTCAAGACTGCATTAACTACAACCCCAGTATTGATATTGCCTACTGGTTTGGGGTCTTACACTGTGTATTATGATGCGTCGCGTGTTGGGCTCGGCGTAGTGTTGATGCAAGACGGTAGAGTGATTGCCTACGCGTCTCGACAGTTGAAGGTCCATGAGAAGAATTACCCGGTCCACGAATTGGAATTGGCGGCTATTGTTCATGCATTGAAGATTTGGAGACATTATCTGTATGGTGTCGTATGTAAGGTCTATACCGACCACTGGAGTCTCCAGCATCTGTTCAAGCAGAAAGATCTTAATTTGCGGCAGCGAAGATAGTTAGAGTTGCTGAAAGACTATGATGTCACTATTTTGTATCATCCCAGGAAGGCCAATGTGGTGGTCGATGCCTTGAGTATAAAGGCGGAGAGTATGGCAGTTTGGCATACTTACCGGCAGCAGAGAGGCCACTAGCCATGGATGTTCAGGCTTTGGCCAATCATTTTGTTAGATTGGATGTTTCGGAGCCCAATCGGGTTCTTGTATGCATGGTTTCTCGGTCTTCTTTATTTGAGCGCATCAGAGTGAGTCAGTATGACGACCCCCATTTGTTTGTCCTTAAGGACACAATGCAACACAACGATGCCAATGAGGTTTCTATTGGAGCTAACGTGGTGTTACGGATGCAGGGCCGGATATATGTATCCAATGTGGATGGGTTGCGTGAGTTGATCTTTGAGGAGTCCCATATTTCACGGTATTCCATTCATCCTGTGCAGTTAGGGCTTTTAAGGTTACGGTAATACCGGTGCCCGTACTGGACGGTATCGGTACCGGTACCAGACCGTACCACTCCGGTGGGTGGGTAGGGGTGAGGGATTTGGGGTGAAGAGTAAGGGTAATGGTAGGGTACTCAAAATAGTACCCTTAGTACCGATATCGTAAGTACCCTTAAAGTACCGTACCGATACCCAACGATTTGTTTTTAAATTTAAAATCTGGCCATTTTTGTACCGTTAGCCAACGGCCAAAAATGGCTATTACTGCTGTTGTTTTACATCCTCAAATCAAAGTTATTGGAGCAAAGACACTTATTGAAACAAGTTACTTTAATTTAGAAATATAACCAACTCAAAGACCAACTCTTTCTACTTGTTTGGATAGTATTCAACATAATTCTAAAATTATGTATGACTATTATCAAAGACAAATGAACTCTGTTGCACCAACTAGTGGTGCATGTTCTTCTTCGTCATCTCAACCTCTTAAAAGAACTGATGCAAATAGACCTTTTGGTGCTATTCGGCAAATGATTAATCCATCAAAATCTTCACAAATTAACGAGCTTGATGATTATTTACTTGCATGAATTATTGTTATTTGCAATCATTTCCGATTCTTTCAAGAATGGCCCGAGATGTGCTAACTATTCAAGCGTCATCAGTAGCTTCCGAAAGCACTTTCAGTTCAAAACGATTTCAACTTGGATACCACAGACACCCATTGGCAGAAGACACCTTGGAGACTACCATTTTATTCAGAGATTGGATTAAAGCTGAGAGAAGAAACCTTGGCCTTCCGAAAATAATTCCAGAAGACGACGATGCATATAATGAAATACTATCAATCGGAGATGGCGGGGACGCAGACGAATAAGTGCTACCAATTCCAACCGAAGAGCCACAGAAAGTTATTGAAAAATTACATAAATCATTCAAAAGAAATATGTAATTTATTTTTACAAGTGTTGAAATACAAATAAATACTTGTAACTTGTATTAAAAATCTAATGTCTACATTGAATGAATAAAATAAAAGGCACTTCATAGCCTTGAATGTTTTTCATCCATTAAAGCTTGTTTATATTTAAATATAATTTTTTTTAATTTTTTAATTTAACATTACCCCTAAGTACCGGTACCGCACCTATAGGATCGGTAGGGGTACTGGTAGGGTACCAAAAAAAAATACTCTTAACCCATACCCTTAAATACCGTTAAGAAAAGTACCATTAAGGAACCCTCCCCTTACGCTTACCCTCCCCCTACCCTTAACCCTTAATGTTCAAGTACTCTCCGCTTAGATAGCCCTAGGTTCCGCTAAGATATATCATTTGAGGCAGCACTATTGGTGTAGGAGAATGAAGAAAGATATAGTGGAGTATGTGGCTCGGTGCTTGAACTGTCAACAGGTGAAGTACGAGCATCAGAGGCCGGGAGGTTTGCTTCAGAGACTTGAGATTCCCGAGTGGAAGTGGGAGCATATTACCACAGACTTCGTTGTTGGCCTCCCATGGACTTTGAAGAAATTTGATGCAGTATGTGTTATTGTGGATAGGCTGACCAAATCGGCACATTTCATTCCGGTGGTGACCACCTATTCTTCAGAGCAGCTGGCTCAGATTTATATCCGGGAGATTATTCGCCTCCATGGTATGCCGGTGTCCATTATCTATGATCGAGGCACACAGTTTACATCGCATTTTTGGAGAGCCGTGTAGCCGTGAGTTAGGCACACAAGTTAGGTTGAGTACAATATTTCACCCCATACGGGCGGGCCATTCAGATCTTGGAGGATATGCTACGTGGTTGCGTTCTTGATTTTGGGGGTTCTTGGGATCAGTTCTTGTAGAGTTTGCCTACAATAATAGCTATTAATCGAGTATTCAGGTGGCTCCTTGTGAGGCCTTATATGGGAGGTGGTGTCGTTCTCTGGTTGGTTGGTTTAAGCCGGGAGAGGCTAGGTTGTTGGGCACTGATTTGGTTCGGGATTCCTTAGAGAAAGTCAAGTTAATTCAAGATCGGCTTCGTATAGCACAATCTAGATAGAAGACTTATATTGATTGGAGGGCTCGTGAAGTAGCATTTATGGTGGGAGAGAGGGTTTTGCTTCGGGTTTCACCCATGAAGGGTGTGATGATGTTCGGAAAGAAGGGCAAGTTGAGCCCTAAGTATATTGGTCCTTTTGAGATCCTTGAGAGAGTTGGTGAGGTGGCCTACAAATTTGCATTGCCACCCAGCTTATCGGCAATTCACCTGGTGTTCCATGTTTCCATGCTCCGTAAGTATTATGGTGATCCGTCCCATGTATTAGACTTCAGTGTAGTCCAGTTGAACTAGGATTTGACTTATGTTGAGGAGCCGGTTGCTATCATGGATAGACAGGTCCGGAAGTTGAGATCAAAGAGCATTGCTTCAGTGAAGGTTCAATGGATGGGTCATCCGGTCTAGGAGGCGACCTGGGAGACCGAGCAAGACATGCAGAGTCATTATCCTCACCTTTTTGTCACTTCAGGTATGTCTCTATGCACGTTCGAGGACGAACGTTTATTTTAAGAGGGGGTGAATGTAAAGACCTGACCGGTCATTTTGTGTATTTGAGCCGTTTTTCCCTTTTTGATGCTTCAGGCATGTGTATTTGTGGTTTTATACTTGCGGGGTTGGTTAGTTTCGTTCCGGAGAAGATTTTGGGTTGATTTGGACCCTTTGATTCTTGGCTTAGGAGCCTAAGTTAGGAATGTTGACTAAAGTTGGACTTTTGTGAAAACGACCCCGGAACAATATTTTGATTGCTCTGATAGGTTCGCATTGTGATTTGGGACTTGGGGGTATGTCCGAAATGGAATTCGGAGGTCCGTAGGTTGATTTGTGTTGTTTTGCCAAAAGTTGGCAATTTGAGGTTTAGAAGATTTTTCCAAGTTTGACCGTAGGTTGACTTTTCACTATCGGGTTCAGAATTTGGTTTTGGGACTTGGAATAGATCCTTTATGATATTTAGAACTTGTCTGCAAAATTTGGTGTCATTTGGAGTTGATTTGACAGGACTCAGATGCTTGGTTGCAATTCTAGAGGTTCTTGAACTTTTCTTTGAAATTTATGCATTTGATGTCGGATTCGTAGTTCTAGATGTTATTTTTGTGTTTTGATCGTGCGAGCAAGTTCGTATTATATTTTTAGACTTGTGTGGATGTTTGGTTTGGAGCCCCGAGAGCTCGGGTGAGTTTCAGACATGTTTCAGAATGGTTTTGGACTGAATCTGGACTACTTATGTGCTGATGCCTCAGGTGTCGCAATTGCGAACACCAGCATCGCAATTGTGACCTTAGCAGGGCTATCAGGTATCGTATTTGCGATGCCTGGGTCATATTTTCGAAGTGGTAACTTGGCTAGGTATGTTCGCATTTGCGTCATTTTTGTCACATTTGCGAGGAAGCAGGCTTCGTTTGCGAAGCCCATGTTGCATTTGCGAATTCCCCCATAGTCTATCAGTGCCACATTTGCGACAAATTCTTCACAATTGCTAACCTAGTGTCACAATTGCGACATCTGCAACTGAACAAAAGGTTAGAAAGTCGGAATTTCATACCATTTTCTCTCATTTTAGAACCCTAGGCTTGGTAGGAGGCGATTTGGAGAGGGGATTTTCAACTACAAACATTGGGTAAGTGATTCTAATCAATTTCCAACTATATTTCATGATTATATCTTAGATGTAACATCAAATTTATGAGAATCAAAGACGTAATTTGGAGGTTTTTGTCAAAGTTTTGAAAAATAAAGATTTGCATTTTGAGAGTCGATTTGGATTGAAACAAAACATATATATGGACTAATGGGGTTATGGGTAGTCGGAATCTACTCTTGGACCCATGTTTTGACCGGGCGGGTCTATGGTTGACTTTTGTTGACTTTTTGGGAAATGTATAAAGACCATAGCTTTATCTACTGTAATTGGTTTACCTTGCATTATTTGATGTTATTAAGTCATTTTTGTTAGATTTGAACTATGTGGAGGCGATTTTTAGGGAAAAAGCTATTTTCTAGGTTTATTTGGCCCAGTTGAGGTAAGTATCTTGCCTAACTTTGTGTGGGGAAACTACCCCTTGGGATTTGGGTTGATTGTGCTATTTGTATTACGTGGAAGACATATACGCGAAGTAACGAGTGTGTATACGGTCTATATGTGGTATTTGACCGTGCATTTAATTGAATTTGTCATAACATGTTATATCTTTCATTGTTAGCTTTACTCTTACATGCTCTATTTGACGTTGTTAACCCTTGTTCTATCTCTTTTGTTATATTTGCTCTTATATGCTTTAGTTGAAGTTGTTACCTCCCTTATTATCTTATACCTCTTTTATTGTTACATTACTCTTACTTGAAGTTGTTATTTCGTGGGAATTATCTTCTTGTTGGCTTATTGACGTTGAATTGTGAAAGTTATTATCACATTGAGGTTGAAGTTGTTGATTTTGAGATATCTTTCCTTGTTGAATATTTCTCATTCATTTTGTTGNATTACTCTTACTTGAAGTTGTTATTTCGTGGGAATTATCTTCTTGTTGGCTTATTGACGTTGAAGTTGTGAAAGTTATTATCACATTGAGGTTGAAGTTGTTGATTTTGAGATATCTTTCCTTGTTGAATATTTCTCATTCATTTTGTTGTTATTGAAATTCTTCTACACATTGTGGTTGTTCCTTGGGCTATACGTTGTGGTAACATTGATATTGTTGATTTTGGCAAGTGTTGTGGCATATGGGCACATATGGTGCGAGTTTATTATTGTGTTGTGATATTGATACGCATGAGGTGTATATAAGGATAGGGGTTGATACACATGATATGAGATAAGGTGGGATTTATACGCGTGTTTCTAGTAAGGGAATTACTTGAAGCCATGCAGTGAGATAAGAGGGCTAAAATGCGTGTAGCTATTTCGGAAAAATATTATTAAAAATAAATGTAAGGCTCACGCGGAGATATAAGAAAAGATTATGATTGAAATTGTGAAATGTGAATATGAGGCCTAGTACCTCAGTTGTGATTCTTGTTGTACATCCCATGTTAAAAAGGTTGTTGTTTGACAGTTCTTGTTGTTTTCTTCATTGTCTTATTTGTATTTGCTTGTATTTGATTACTTGTTGTTCTCATCATGTGTTCACTTCTCATTGCCTTTCTTGTATTAAATTCTGTTATTAGCCTACATTATTGATTTGCCTTATTATCATTCATTTCCTCGTTTTCTGTTATCGGTCTTTATTATACTCTGTACAGTTTATCTTGTCCTAGTAGGTGTCCGGACCTGCCCTTGTCACTACCCTATCGGGGTTATGTTTGATACTTACTGGGTACCGTTGTGGTAACGCATACTACACTTTTACATATTTTTGTGCAGATCTAGGTACATCTGCTCGTGTCAGACACTAGTGATCATTCAGCTATTTCCGTAGACTTCAAAGTATACCTACCTGACGCTTGTAGGCCTCAGAGTCACCTTCCTCTTATTACTGTTTATCCTCTATTTAGATAGTATTGTATTAGAGATTTTAGTACATTTTTGTAGAGCTTATGACTCAATTTCACCAGGTTTTGGGAGTATTGTAACTGTGATTCAGTATTGAGATTATTATAAGACTTATCAGGTTATATCATGTTTCTAGTTGTTATTTTCTGTCTCATTCTTTTGTTTGTTAGGCTTACGTAGTCTTAGAGACTAGGTTCTATTACGACATCCTAAGGTGGGATTTTGGGGTCATGACAGTTCTCAAATGTAGACTACTCAACCCTCTAGTATTCGCCCTTCAAACTACCATCAATTATCAAACACGACCAACTATTCATAAAAGAGAAATGAATTACAGAAATCAGTGAATGAAATAAGGCAATAAAAAAAGACCTAGGAACGATCAAGGAGGATTGGTTTCGCCACCTTAAAGTACTGAGCATTTTGGGAGCCTATATCACTGATATAAAAATTCAGAAGATTCAATCCAGTCCCAAGCGTCCCCCTTTGGTTGCGTATTGTGAAAATGTGTTGAAGACCAGATAATTGATTGTATGTGTTATGGGTAGGTCATTGTAGACCTTTAAAAGTCTACTTACTTATTTCAGAATGGTTTGAAATGGTTGGGGGCCTATTGGTAGGCCTAATATGCGTGTGTATTCTACATAAGATTGGATTTGTATATTCATGTGCAGCATTTACTGGGGGTGTGTCATCGAACAAAATGGATGTTATTCATGACCCAATCCGTTTCTTATGTTTCTCTCTAATGCTATGATGGTTTGCGAGATTACTCGATTATTCACACGCTTGTTGTGGTCCTGTTTAGACTTAGCGGCGATATATGAGCGAGATGGCTCATCAGATATTGACTTGCTTATTGCGTCGTAGTTGTGCTTGCCTTTTCGTAGCGCATTATGCTATATGTTCTCCCATGGTTATATGTATGCACTTTGCGTGCTTGATATTGATACACATGCGTTTGTTGATTATGAGCATTATGGCTCGATGGGTATTCCATGCGGATTGTTATGTTGGATCGGGTTGCACGTTGCAACGGTATGATGTGGGATCGGATTGCACGCTGCAATAGTACTATGTTGGGATACAGCTCCTTGTGCTTATCTCGTGTGTTTTGTTTCTCCTTTGTGGGATGGATTCATAACGTTATGCTTTTGTTGTTATATATGTTGAACTTGTTGGATAGTTCTCTTATTTGTATTCTCTTTCCATTCTTGGTTATATTTGAATTGTTACTTGTTGGGTGCATGGGTCACGTCATATGACGCTCTTGATGGAATTTGATATGGCATGTCGGTCAAGCAGCTTGTACTGGGTGAGACGAGGTTATTGGACCTGAAATTTGCGCAATTGGATTGGGATAAGGTATGTTTGGAAGAATAATGTCATTAGTCAGCTTAGAAATTAGCAATGGTCCTTATCAGACGAGAGAGATCCACCACTTGATTTGTGAGTGGTTATGGGTTGCTACACTTTCTTCCATCATTAGCAGTGTTGTGAAGATATGGAACAAGGTTATATTTGATTTGAGGTATATTACAGATACCGAATTTGGTAATGAGATACTATTGTGGTAAGAAGTTACTGCTATGAGTATATGCGTTATGTGGTACAATGTGTGGTTAGATCTCGACAGTATAGTGATGGCTTGATGCAGGATGTTGGGACTGATACAATGTATCTATGCAAGAATGGGAACTTAGAGGGAGATCTGGAAGTTGGAATTTGGTCATAAGGATTGTAAGTTAAGTTAGAAGGAAGAATCTTCAGTCAGGATTGTGTTATGGATTTATATGGGTTGAGGTTACGTGAGATCACCCATAGATATATGCGTGATGAGTTCTTACCATGATTTGATGACTTTGGAACGAGTTTACGCACATTCGAGGAAGGACATATGTTTAAGTGTGGGAGAATGTAACAACCCGACAGTCGTTTTGAGTTCTAGCATTTCGTTCTGTGATTTGAGACTTCGAGTGGCTTCATACTTTGACTTGTGTGTGAGGTTGGTTTTGATTTTCGAGTAGTTCGGGATGGATTTGATAAAGTGATTCTCAATTTGGAAGTTTTAAGTTGGAAGAGTTGACAAGGTTCTATTTTTGAGTAAACGACCTCGGATTGGTGATTTGATGAATCCAATAGGTTTGTATGGTAAATTTGGACTTGGGCGTATGCTCAGATTTGAATCTGGATGTTCCTAGAAGGTTTTTGCTCTATTTGTCAAAAGTTAGCAATTTGAAGAATTAGAGAGTTCATAGGTTTGACCGGAAGCTGACTTCGGCGTTATCAGACTCCTATTGTAGTTTTGGGACCTTAGATAGGTTCATTTAGTTTATTGAAACGTGTGTGTATGGTGATTTTGGACTCGGACACGTTCAGCGAAGTTTGAAGTTTTGAAAGTTAGAGAATGATCTTGATCTTCGATTCTTGGTTTTGATGTTAATTATGGTATTCCGAGTCATTGGATAAGTTTTGATAAGGTATTTGGAATTTTTACTATGATTGGACAGGGTCTTGGGGGCCTCGGGTGTGATTCGAGGTAGTCTCAGACCATTTCAGATGAGTTTTATATTGATGGTTTTCTGGTACTAGGCAATGCTTCATGATCGCGGAGCTGAGACTCGCTATCACCGAGATGAGAAGTTGGTAGGTGGAGTATTGCACTTCGCAATCGCGGAGGTAGCTGTGCAATCACGAAGGAGGATATTGGTCAGGCTGGTCGTGTTTCACCGTCGCGGGTAGGTAGATGCGATCGCGTAGGCTTGAGAGTCTGGTAAGCGCGTTCATGTGAGGAGCGACGCATTTACGAAGGTGTTGGAGGTGTTGGCTTCCGCAATCGCATGTGGAGTTTCGTGATTGCGATGGTGTATTTGGAGGCAGACTTATTTTTGTGCTTCACGATTGCGAAGCAGTGGGTCGCGATCGCATAGGATATCACTGGGCAGTATATTAAGTGGAATTTCTGAATGATGTATGGCCCCAACTCAGACATTAATCTGCTCAAAACTCAATATACCTACATCTCACAATATCAGAAACCAGTATACCGCACAATTATACCAACATGCCATAAATCCACTCAAACACGTTCCACACACAAGTAAGGACTACAACAACATGTGAAATAACATGTGAGACGTCTATGGAGATGGTGATATAACACACATATATAATATCATGACTAAAAAATAAGACTACAATCAAGGCAAATAACTCAACATAGCAAAAATAACTGTATCATGTCTTAAACGGATAAGCACATAGCCTAGACATCATTTCTAGCATGAATAATAGCTCAAGTAGTCATACAAGTGGAGAGAACACGGTAATATGAAGGCATGTTAGCAAGACAAGCACGGTGTACACATACACGCTCGCCTCCATGTATGTATGCCAACCCCAACATATAACAAGCATCATAGTGTATGGGGAAACTACCCTCAATCCAAACCTAGGCAAGATACTTACCTCAAGTGTGAGATCAATACTCCAAAAAGCCCTTGCTATCTTGAATAGACCTCCGAACAGGACAAATCTAGCCAAAGAGAACTCAATAACTTCAAACAAGGCTACATGAATCAATTCCAAGTAATAAAACTCAAATCTTTACCAAATTACAAAAGGTCAACCCGAGTTTGCTTCCTAGAACCCGGAAAAAGTCACAAATAACGACTACCTATTCGAATACGAGTCCAAATATACAAGTTTCATCCAAATCCAACTCCAAATCGTGGCTCAATTCTATATTTTCACTCTCTAAAATCATTGTCAAAATCCCAAATTTCTCTTTCAAATCGCATAATCTATGTGTAATAATCCATGGTTAAACAAGATATAATGTTAAAATCAAGTAGAACTTGACTTGTGTGAAAATGCTCTTCAAGAATCAGCCGTCTCCAAATTTAGAGCTCAAAATATAACATAATAGGTCTAAGTCCCGAAAGTAGAACTCTAAAAAGTCTGCCTAGTGATACCCTTCGCGGACGAGGAGCCTCGCGTTCGCGAGGCAAAAAAATCTCAACTTTTTTAACCTTTCGCGAACGCGGTCAGACCCCCGCGAACATGATGCACAGATGACCAAAGCCTACACGAACACGTCCCAGTCTTCACGAACGCAAAGGCTAATCCCAGTCGGCACCTAGCCAACCTATCCTCTTACGTGAATGCGAGCCCATCGCCTGCAAACGTGAAGACCAATGGCCCCCAATACTTTGCTAATGCGACCCCTATTCACGAACGTGAAGAACAAAGACACTGCTGCCCAAAATAAGCCTCTATGATCGCGAGAACTGCTTTGCGATCACAAATCACACTAGTTACCATCAGTCAAAAGTAATCAAACCAAGCTCAGGGTGGTCTAAAACTCACCTCAGCCACTAGGGACCTTATCCAATTATACCAATAAGTCCGTAAACACTACTGTAATGACCCGAGCAGTTGTTTTTAGTTCTAGCATTACATTCATTGATTTGAGACTTCAAATAGCTTCATATGATGTATTTTGTCTTTGCATCCATCGTTGATTTTTATTTTCGAGAAGTTCATGATTTGATTTGATAAAGCAATTTTCAATTTGAATTCTTTCAATTGGAAGAGTTGACCATGGTTTAACTTTTGAGTAAATGACCTCAGTTTCATATTTTAATTGCTTCAATAAGTTCGTATGGTGATTTTGGACTTGGGTATATGTTCAAATTTGAATTTGGATGTTCCTAGAAGGTTTCGGCTCTAATTGTCGGAGGTTGGCAATTTGAAGGTTTGGAAGGTTCATAGGTTTGACCGGGATTTGACCTTGTGGCTATCGGGTTCGAATTATTATTCAGGGAGTTGGATCAGGTTTATGTTCGTGTATGCAAAATTGGGGGTTATTCGGAGTTGGTTAGATGTGCTTCAACACGCGTTTTGAAAGTTGGAAGTTTTATTAGTTCATTAAGCTTGAATAGAGGGACGATTTGTGGTTTTGATGTTATTTTGTATGACTTGAGGCCTAGAGTAGGTATGTGTCATGTTTTGGAACTGGTTGGTATATTTGGACAGGGTCCCGAGGGGCTCAGGTATGTTTCAGATGAGTGTCGTATTATTTTGATCTTGTTTGGTAGTTCTGTTACTGGTGTTTCACACATGCGGAGGATTGGTAGCAGGTGTAATGCCGCTTTTTCGATAAAGATGTCGCTTCTGCGAAGGTGAGGTGGTTAGGGAGTTTATCACTTCTGCGTATGAGGGAGCGCAGGTGCGTGGTCATACCTATAGAGTATATGTTTGCAGATGCAGGATGGAGACATGAGGTGAGTGGTTTCTTTTGCGGATCTTGTGGCACAGATGCGAATGCACTTATGTGAGAGTTTATGCACACCTGCGGAGCCGCAGATGCGATGCTTCGTCCGCAGATGCGAGTTTTGCCAATCTCATCGGACTTTGCAGATGCGAGCAAGGGCTCGCAGATGCGAGGTCGCAGGTGCAACCTTACAGTCTGCAGATGCAGAATCACTAGGAGCTTATTATATTTCGAGGGTTGGCTCATATTTCATTATTTTGGATTTTGGAGCTTAGTAAGAGACGATTCTAGAGAATATTTTCACTAATACTTTGTGGTAAGTAATGTCTACTTGAATTTGATTATATACATTGATTCCCTATGGATTTACACACTTTAATCATGAAATTTTGATGAAAAGAATTGTCACGACCCAAAATCCAACTAGTCGTGATGGCACCTAACCCAACCCGTTAGGTAAGCCAATTAACAACAAACTAGTTTAATGAGATTTAATAAGAAAAGAAATGATAATACAACTGCTTTTATACAAGAATTTCCCAAGGACTGATAGTACAAATCATGAGCCTCTAAGAATTAGAGTTTACAAAGCTAGTATGAAATAAATACATCATCTGTCCGAATGTACATAAACAGATTTTCATAAGTCTAGAGCTACCATGAACAAGAGGCAGTTGTGACTGGAACACAGGCACGTCTTCAAATCCAACTCCCGCCATGCACATTAACATCAACATCCAACATCTGCACACAAGGTACAGAAGTGTAGTATGAGTATAACCGACCCTATGTACTCAATAGGTAATAGACCTAACCTTAGGTTAAAAGTAGTGACGAGCTGGGACAAGGGTCAGAGTCCAACTCCAATAACCAATAACATCTCATAACAACACAATTTAAAATAGCACAAGTAATAACTCAATAAATAAATGCTCAGCTCGTATACAATTTCGGAAAATAAATATTTTCTTTTCAAGTATAACAATAAAACTCAAATCTTTTGCCAAAATCACCGAAAATATGAGTAAGTCCGAAATCTGTGATTTTTCTCAAAAACCTTTCAATAGTAAATAAGATGTTGCATTTTCTGATAGCATGAGGAAAATACCTCTATATGCCTATATATCAAGTATGCATGTCAATGCAAGGCAGCATAGTGATGATCTCATGTACTCACACTCTCAGAGTACTCAATCTCACCGTCTCGCATTTCCACTCATCGCGCTCAATATTCAGCACACTCAGTCACTCGGCACTGTACAGAGCAGATCCAGCCCAAACATAAATGACAACTTGTGCACAGTCACTCAGTACTGTATATGGCCAAACCAGCCCAGGGAAGATCCATCCCTTAATATAAATAATTAGGCAACATCCATGCATACGGAAAATCCATCCCTCAATATAAATAATTAGGCAAGATCCATGCCCACAGAAGATCCATCCCTCGATATAATATCAACTACGCTCACTGTGGGTGTGCATACTCCGAAAGGGCTCCTTCAGCCCAAGCCCTATAATAAGCCAAATCCAGGCATAAATCAATAAAACATGCTGCGGCGTGCAACCAGATCCCATAAATATCACTCACAATCAGGCCCTCCGCCTCACTCAGTCATAAATCACTCCAGTCTCTCGGGCTCACAATGTGATGAAACTAGCCCAAAACGATGATACGATGTATCAATAAATAGCAACAGAGACTGATATATGATATGCAATGAATGAACATGACTGAGTACGAAATTACAATTTAAACATATAATTCGACAGCAAAAATGACCTCAATGGGTCCCAATAATACCAGCATTTATCTAAGCATGATTTCTAACATGAGTCACAACTCAGTTTCTCTAACACATGAAAAATACATGAACAATACAAGTCAATTGGCTACACAGCTCTACGGAATCAACCGAGTCTCAATTTCTATGGTGTATGCCCACACGCCAGTCACCTAGCATGTGCGTCACCTCCAAACAAATCACATAACACGTATAATCAGGGTTTATACCCTCAGCTCCAAGTTTAGAAGTGTTACTTACCTCGAACAAGCTAAATCAAATACCGAGCAAGCCAAGCGATGCTCCAAAAATGCCATCTCGTGCGTACCGACCTCCGAACGACTCGAAACTAGCCAAAAGCAACTCAAATACATCAAATAATTCCAAATGAATAAACCCAATCGATAAAGGTCGAATATTTAATCAAAAGCCAAAAATCAACCCAAAAGTCCAACCCGTGCCCGTGCCTCAGAACTCGACGAAACTTATAAAATCCGACAACCCATTCAATTACGAGTCCAACCATACTAGTTTCACCCAAATCCGACTTCGAATCGATGTTCAAAAGGCAAAAACTTACTCTATGAAACTTTAAGCTAAAACCCCTATTTCTCTTTAAAATGCATAATCCAATTATCAAAAATGAATATAAAATCACGAAATATAATCAAAACCGAGTATAAAACACTTACCCCAATCCTTGTGATGAAATTTGCCTCCAAAATCGCTTCACTCCGAGCCCCAAATCTGAAAATATGATAAAAGAACCAAAAACCTCGATTTATAACTTTTGCCCAGCATTTCCGCATATGCGGTCAAATTGTCGCATCTGCGACCTCCGCTTCTGCGGAGAAATCTCGCTTCTGCGAAGCCCTATGAAGACCAGCCCTTCCGCACCTGCGAAGATTTCCCACTTCTATGCAAATGTAGGTGCGCCAACCAACTCACGTTTCTGCGCCACATGCTTCTGCGATATTATTATGAGCATATGTCTTTCATGCTAATTTGGCATATTGCAAGTGATATGATTATGACACATGTGGACATGTTGGGAGGATTGATTGAGTGTTGGCATGAGGTCTTTGCCGTGCGATTATGATGATAATGTGGCACGCGATCTTTGTCGTGCGATTGTAATAATATTGTGGCACGAGGACTTTACTGTGCGACTGTGATAATATTGTGGCACTAGGTCTTTGTCGTGTGATTGTGATTGTTGTTGCACATGGGGAGAAAAAAGGGTGGCGTGTTTCGGGATTGCCCATGTGGCAAAATAAGGGTGATATGCGCATGTCGCAAAATAAGGTTAACACTGTTGATGATGTTGTGAAATGGTATGGGGGTGATTTTATTGATTATGTTTATGTGGTGGTACAGTGTGACATTCGTGAATGTGCATGTAACTTCTTTATGTTTGTCATGCATTTTTATATGGTTTTTGCATTGCATCTAACATGCTAATCTATGCCTCTGTTGTTATTTGATGATTTGGTTGTCAAGATGTATTTACCTACATGGAGTTAAAATCTCATATTTTGTTGAGTTGTCGGTAGCATAGCAGATTAACCTAATAAGAATGTTTTATCATGCATTGATATATTTGATTCTTGAAAGGTCCTCTTGAACGTGTTATTTGGCAATTGATACAGAATCGGATCATGTAGGGCACATGTTTACAGTCATGTATAAGTATTGAGCGCGCGCGCGC
>AWOL01S0058417.1:5887-24558 GCA_000715115.1 Nicotiana otophora | reverse complement strand
ATATATATACTTTATGATTGCGCCTTAATATGAAGGTGTTAAAAGTGAGAATGACGCAACTATGTATTTTGTACATCTCTTTTCACTTTAAATGCAACTAAGGAGTTTCTCATTCTCTATGTCTATCATATGCTTCATAGTATTATATAAGTATATGATTCCTCCTGTCAATCCTTGCTGCAATACCTGATTCAAAACTCTCATTTCCAAAATGTCGTTAATTAATGATTTAGGGCTGATCAACTTTTTCCTAGGTATTCTATCATCGCTAGTGACGATGGTTATGTTTTTTTGTCGGTCTACGTATGTAATAATGATCATGGTCATGCAAATACGTTTGTAATGATTTTTGTCGCATACTCATCAAACGTTGCTTTCACATTAGCATCCTGCATCGTTAGAAATTGATTTTAAAAGTTTACAAATCAATCCAAACAATAGAGGTCCTGAATCAGTCAATAGGCCAATGAAAGAAGAGTAATAGGTAAAGGGAAAAGGAAATGATTATGTTAGCGGTAATAAATTATTAAAAATTAAATCTTTTAATAACGACGCTCCTTATCATTACTATATAATTAAATGTGTCAACTGGTGAAGCTTCGAATTGAAGCCTAAGCCAGAGAAAGGGGAAGGTGTGTTATGGTTTAGGGACATCAATTGCTGCTTGCATAGAGGTCAATGCTGCCAATCTGAAACCTTGAATTTGCATTCGCACCTCGAACTGCTAGAAACCTTAGCCTGCCATAACTAACAGTGATCAGAAACTGCCCTATCACGAAGAAGTGATCTGTTGAGAGACTCTGATATAGCTTTACCTGAATTCATTTGCCAAATAGCCTGGTGAAGTAACTGTAAATGTTTTTCTTTGGAAACGTTTGTCGAACATCTGGGATGTTTGTTTATCCAAGAGATGCCAGCTGGAACCTCCGTTTTCACTTCCTTCTACCACCCTAAAGTATTTAATGAGTCCATCAGTCTATACACAATGATTCTATTGCATTACTTCCAAAAGTTGATCAAACTTTTCTAAAATGGCCAACTTTCTAATGATCACTTAAATGTCACCAAAGCTATAACAAATTGGCAACTATTCAGAAACCAGTTCTATTAGTTCAAATTATATATGAGAACAGGGAATTAAAGAGGAGAAATAAACAAACCACATAATCATATACAGAAGCGATAGTAAACCAGCCATTACTATGTTATCATACACAGTGATACATGTGAAGTTGCTGGCTGGATAGAAAAGATATATTCAGAACTACACTTTGAAGCCAATATGCCATACCAGTCTTTTGGATCTCTCTCTGGAGCATTATTAGCAGACATTAACTCATATGCCACAAGCTCAAACATCCGGTTACCAGCTACTTGATATATGATCCAACAACCTATAAGGCAGAATACAAGTAAATATCAGATAGAAAAACAACCATAAAGAAGAAGGATAAATGAAAATGTATATGCAAAAGCATGTGTTTATCCCTTAAAAATCAATGTGTATTTGTTTATCTTTTCCCTCCAAAATAAATTCCTTGACTTGAAGCGTCGCACTGCTAGGCGAAGCAGCCCAAATGCTGCACCCTAGATGGCGAAAATCCAGTAGCCAAAAGCATCACCAGCTTATGCTCTAACCCGAGTAGCATGGGGCACATGAAATCCCGTGTGAATCAGCAAGGACCACTTTGCAAGGCTAAATACTCCTAGGTGACCGATAGGGAAGTAGTACCGTGTGCAAAGGGTCTTAAATTAAGAATTTGGTATAATTGGCGATGATAGTGTAGTGATTCTATCGCGATACCTGAAGAGGCACCTTCCTCCATACAACATCTTCAAACTGAAGGCGAGGACAGTTTGGTGATAGTTGTATCACGAAATTCCAAGTGCCGTTGTGTTTTTCTCATTTTGTTATACCTAAAACCTTGCTGCCCTCACTCCATGAATTGAAAGTTGAGATATAGTGCAGGTTAAATTGCTTAAACAGCCTGATTTCCTCTCCATTACTCTAAACTGCAGATAAATCATCTTTTCATCTCAGGAGTGACTATTGCAACAATTGTACGAGTCATTGTCATCTTGATGACGTCCTAAGTGCAATATTCTCCAGAGAGGGAAATCTGATCTTTTTGGTGCCTTCACTTGTTTATGAACATAAAGAAACAAGAGATACCACACAGCAATTCAGTAATTAGATATGTTTTCCATCTTTTTCCTCTTTCATATTCTCAACTTACAACAATTGCTTAATAATAAATTTTGCATTAACCTGTAATGAGAAGCTAGTAACTCATTCACCCTTTAAATTATTTGTGTTGAATATACTAAAAGGTGATTCATTCCATCTCTTTCAGTCATAAATGCCCCAGGGTTAGTGCATCGAGATGCGGATACGGTTTTCACCACCAAGTAGAAAACATCCATCAGAATCAAGAAGATATCAAAGAATTTAGTACAGTAATGTCTGGTGGTCAATATACGACATTTAATTATCTACATCTACACCATTTAGATAACAGTGATCTCTTGGGCCGTTGGGCCCAAACCATGGGCTTAAATATGACTTTTAATTATCTACCTGAACATCATTGAGATAACAGTGATCTCTTTGGCCTTCGGAAATATTGGGCTTCGTAAAGGAAATAAGGACTTACTGCAACCATAAAGATTGTGTTGCAATACGAGCTGCTTGTTATGTTAAGAAACATTTGGGGAAGAAGAAAAACACAAACCCCAGGGTTTAGGTGACCAATATCAGCAGGCACCAATACATCAAAGTTATTATATTAATTTCTCCTTGCTCTTTAGCTATAAACTTCACAATAACTCCATCCATGAGTTACATGCTTTTATGATTTTCTTTCCTCTTGTTTAGGGACCTCTTCACCCTAAGTTGTTAAAATGATATCCTTCGATTTTCGGGGCTTCCTAAGGTATGAAGACTTGGATCTTTCCTTTTTTTTTCAATAACCAAGAAATCCCCGAGGATCAGTGGTACTGGTGCATGGTTCAAATCTTGGTGGATAGTGTTGGGAAACATGTCAGGCTAATAGAAGGGAAAAATATTTGAAAGAGAAAAGCAATAAATTGCACAAGACAAGATTTACGTGGTTCGGCAATTTTGCCTACTCCACGGCCACACAAAGAATAACACTTTTTTAATTGAAAAGAGAAAAAAGAAGTTGAGGGATGATTTGCAAATGAAAATGCATACCCCTTTTATAAGCATTTGAATGCCTTGGCGAGGCCGATGTAAGCGCATACATCATAAGAATGCCGATGTAAGCGCTTACATCATAAGTTCATCTCTTTTTGATTTTTCTTTCTTTTGTTTTGTCTATTTTTCTTTCTTTCACATACAACAACAGGTTTGCTACTATCAATCTCCCCCTCAAACCTATGTTACATCAAGAAAGAAATTAAAAAATGATTTGCTATTCTCTGGTGGCGCCTTCATGCTATTAGTCTTGAAGGCTAACTAAGGCAATGCACAACCTCAGTTTGTCAACACCGACAACTTTGGTCAACATGTCTGACCGGTTCTTTGATCCTGGTATCTTCTGCAGGGAAAGAGTTTCTTCACTTATCAACTCTCAGATATGATGATACCCCAACTGGATATGCTTCGATCTTGCATGAAACACTGGATTCTTGGCAAGATGAATTGCACTCTAACTATCGCTGAAAAGCTCACAATTGTCCTGCTCTTTACCTAGCTCTTTAAGAAAATTCTTGAGCCAAATCATCTCTTTTCCGGCTTCTGAGATTGCCACTCTGCTTCAGTGGTAGATAGAGCAACACTTTTCTGAAGTTTAGACATCCAGCTAACAGCAGTACCACCCTAGGTGAACACATAGCCTGTGGTACTTTTTCGACTATCCAGATTGTCGCCTAAATTTACATGAGCAAAACCTTGTAAGATAATATTGCTCCTTTTAAAACAAAGTGCCATACCTGAGGTGCCTTTGAGATATCGCAATATCCATTTTACACCTTCCCAATGCTCCTTTCCTGGATTTAACATGTATCTACTGACAACTCCAACTGAATGGGCTATGTCAGGTCCAGTGCAAACCATAGCATACATCAAACTTCCTACTGCTGAAGCATATGGAACTTTGGACATGTACTTCCTTTCTTCATCTGTCTTAGATGATTGGTCCTTCGACAGATTAAGATGGCTTCTGAGTGGAGTGCTTCTGGTCTTTGCATCATGAAGACCGAACCTGCTTAGTACCTTCTGTATATACTTTTCTTGAGATAATTTTAAGGTTCCTTCAGACCTGTTTCTGCTAATCCTCATCCCAAGTATTTGCTTAGCTGGTCCTAAGTCTTTTATTTCAAACTCCTCCGCCAGTTGTTGCTTAACCCTGTTGATCTCATTTATGCTAGATCCTGCAATTAGCATATCATCAACGTACATCAGTAAAATGATATAGGATTTATCAAGATTTTTGATATAACAACAATAGTCCATCTCACATCGTGTGAAACCATTATTATGCATGAATCCATCAAATTTCTTGTGCCATTGTCGGGGTGCTTGTTTCAAACCATACAAACTCTTCTACAACTTACGCACAAGGTTTTCTTTACCAGAAACTTGAAAACCTTCAGGTTGCTTCATGTAGATATCTTATTCAAGGTCACCATGCAAGAAAGCAGTTTTAATATCTAGCTACTCCAAATGCAAATTTTCTGCAGCTACGATACTTAGCACCAACCTGATAGTAGTTAATTTGACTACAGGAGAGAAGATCTCGGTGTAGTCAATCCCTTTTTTCTGCTGAAAGTCTTTTACTACTAATCGTGCTTTGTATCTCATCTTACCATCATGCTCTTCCTTGACCCTGTACACCCACTTGTTTTGCAATGCCTTCTTTCCTTTTGGTAACTTTGTAAGTATACATGTTTTATTCTTTTGAAGAGAATTCATCTCCTTTCATGGCTAGCTTCCACTTATCAGAGCTTATCACCTGTATTGCTTCAACAAAATGCTCTGATTCTCCAGCATCAGTCAGAAGTACGTAGTGGAGAGAGAGAATTAACCTATCTGAAGCATTCGTGACTCTTTTAGATCTCCTTAATGTAGGTTCAAGATTAACTGATCCCGAATTTGATTCAAGTCCTGACTCCAGATCTCGTTCTCCATGTGATTCTATCTCTGGTTCTGGTTCTGATTCTGATCCAGATTCGGCTTCTGGTTCGGCATCTTCAATTTCAGATCTAGTTATAGTCTCTCTAACCACTTCATTTTTTGAGATTTCTTCTAACTCAATTGTTTCAGATGTATGTCTACTTGTGCTGGTTGGTTCTACTTCAAGCTTGTCTTTGTACATCACATTTTCATTAAATGTGACATTCTTGTATCTTAGGATCTTTCTATTTTGATCATCCCGAAATCGATAACCAAAATTATCGTCACCATAGACAATAAACAAACATTTATAGGATCAAGCTTATCTCTATCATTAGAGTTTACATGCACATAAGCAACACAACAAAAAAATTTCAGAGATGTGAGAGAGTTACCTCCTTTCCTGTCCATACCTCCTCAGGAATTTCAAAATCCCGCGGTACAGAGGGTCCCCTGTTTATGAGGTAAGCTGCCGTATTAATAGCCTCAACCTAAAAATACTTCGGCAATCCAGAATGTATTCTCATACTTCTATCTCGTTCATTCAGGGTTCTGTTCATCCTCTCAGCAACGCCATTTTGTTCCGGTGTTCCAGGAACTGTCTTGATCATTCTGATCCCATTATCACGGCAGAATGCTTTAAACTCTTTGACTACCATACTCTCCTCCATTGTCAGACTTCAGACACTTTAACTTTAGACTTATCTAATTTTCAACTTCAGCTTTCCATCTTTTAAAGGTAAAAAACACATCAAATTTATTTTTCAGAAAATAAACCCATACCTTTCTTGTGGAATCATCAGTGAAGGTGACATAATAGCGTGAGCCTCCTAGAGAAGTTACAGGTACTGGTCTCCACACATCTGTATGCACTAGTTCCAGTTTTTTTTTCTTTGGCGTCCTTCCCACCTTTGAGAAACTAACTCTCTTTTGTTTCACGTAAATGCAATCTTCGCACAAACCTAACTCAACATGCTTTAGGTTTGGCAACTTTTCTTTGGATGCCAACAACTTTATTCCCTTCTCACTCATATGCCCGAGCCTCCGGTGCCATAATGTTGTATCACGACCATGATCAACTGTTGCTACAGTATCTATCTGTATTGCAGTTGCATACAGTGTTCCCTTCTTGAAACCTCGTGCCACAATCAAATTTTCTTTGGTTATTTTTCACGATCCGTTACCGAATGTTGTTGTATATCCTTCACTGTCAATCTGACCCATATATATCAGATTTTTCTCGAGGCCAGGAACATGTCAGACATTTTGCAATTTCCATAGCGTGCCTTGTGATGTCTTTATAAGAACTTCACCTTTCCCGATAATATCCAGAGGTTCGCCGTTTGCTAGATAAACTTTCCCAAATTTTCCAACAATATAATTATGCAATAATTCTTTGCATTATGTAGAGTGAAAGGATGTACCTGAGTCGAGAATCCAAGATTCGACTGGACTATCTGCACAACAAATTAGTGCATCACCGACTTGTTCAGCAATTGCATTTGCTGAATTATCATCCTTGTATTGATCGTTCTTCTTCTTCTTTGGCTCTCTACACTGACTACTGTAGTGGTCCTTTTTATCGCAATTCCAACACATAATGTCTTTGCGATTTTTGAATTGCCCTCTTCTCCCTGACTTTGATCTGTCACGACCGTGACTTGTCCTCTTTGGCTGTTTCTCCCCCTGCTTTCGGTATTCAAAGCAAATCCTGGGGAATCACTTGATTCTCTCTGGCGAATATCTTCGCTTAGAACCAAGTCTCTAATATCATCCAATTTGAGTTTGGTACTTCCCGATAAACTGCTAACTGCAGTTACTGTTGCAGACCAACTCTCCGGTAGAGATGATAGTAGAATCAATGCCTTGACTTCGTCATCGAATGTTATATTAACAGAACTCAACTGAGTTAATATTATATTAAACTCATTGATATGTTCCGTAACAGATCCATCTTCTGTCATCTTTAAGTTGAACAATCGACGCATCAAATAGACTTTATTTGAAGCAGATGGCTTCTCGTACATATTTGATAACGCCTTCATCATGCCTGCAGTGGTCTTCTCGTTAATGATGTTAAACGCCACATTTCGTGTTAGCGTCAAACGAATCATACCAAGAGCTTGGCGATCTAATAGATCCCAATCCGCTTTGGCCAGTCTCTGGTTTTACCTCGGTCAGGTGTAAGTGTAATTTTTTTTTGTACAAATAATCCTCTATTTGCATTTTTCAGAATTCAAAATCTTTGCCATTGAACTAACCTTCCCTTCTTCCGATGTCATTTTTCACAAAAAATATTTATGTGAATAGTAACGATGATCAATAGTGTCGCACTATTCTCGTGAATAGTACCTGCATCAGTACCGTACTTTTCTACTATAATTACACTGTCTGTGCTCTGATACCAGTTGCTGGGAAACGTGTCAGGCTAATAGAAGGTAAAAATATTTGAAAGAGAAAAGAAATAAATTACACAAAATAAGACAAGATTTACGTGGTTCGGCAATTTTGCCTACTCCATGGCCACACAAAGAATAACTCTTTATTAATTGAAAAGAGAAAGAAGAAGTTGATGGATGATTTGCAAATGACAATGCATACCAGCGCTTACGTCATAGGAATGCCGATGTAAGCGCTTACATCATACGAATGCCGATGTAAGCGCTTACATCATACGAATGCCGATGTAAGCGCTTACATCATACGAATGCCGATGTAAGCGCATACATTATAAGAATGCCGATGTAAGCGCTTACATCATAAGTTCATCTCTTTTTTATTTTTCTTTCTTTTGTTTTGTCTACTTTTCTTTCTTTCACATACAACAATAGGTTTGCTACAATCAGATAGTGGGCCATCCCTCTGCCGAACTACACTTAAATACCAGGCTTTTTGTATGAGGCAGGGTTCAAACCCATGACGTGTGCTTACCGCATACATCACAACCCATGATCCTTACAGATGTAAACTTAAAAACTAGAGAAAGGACGTCCTAAATTCAAGCTATTAAAGCAAAGTTACAAACTATACTATGCGATATTCACCATCATAGCATACCTATTTACTGCTGAACATAAAGAAGTAACACATCGAAAAGAACTGGAGATATACCCTTATGCAGTTGACATAGATGAGAAACAATGATGCTATGCTACAGTTACATGTTGCTTAAGCTTACCTGCTGCACCATTTGGTTCTTCCCACTTTGACATCCGTGTTCCATCAAATGCACATGTAGCCTGATGTATTTCGAACAAGAGAATTAAGATTCTTCGCCAACATAACTATATCAGGAACTTCTCTTCCACATGACTAAAATTTCTTGAAAGTAACAGTTTTTATTATACAAACCAATGTTACTCACAATTCCAAAAGGAAGCTCCTCCCCGCTAGCAAGGACTAGACCAGAACATAATCTGTTCAACTTAAGCAGTGGCCAAGCGAGGGACCTGCTATCTAGTCTAGCACATTGTCCAATATTGTAAATCACATCATCCACTGCATGGAACACGACAGGCAGAGCAACAGAAGTTTTAACAGGATCAGAAGCTAAACGTATATCAATACTCCCATTTGAACCTAACTCACTCTTCAAAGAAAGAGCATCAAGTAACTGGCCGAAAGATGCCAACGTCTTACTGAAAATTTCACCAGAACTACTTGAAACTGATTTCACAGAGGTTCTCCTGGTTCGGAAAGGGGAACTCTTTAGATCAACCAATATCTTTCTGAAAATCTCAAGAACTTGAATAGCTGTTGTTTTAGAGGGCGAGTACTCTATTAACTTTGTAAGAACAGGGGAAAAGGCACTGTAGATCTTTGTAACATGGTCATCTATGCATCTGCGAACTGGACAAGATGAAGAGCTTAGAGAGTTCTTTTCATCAGAGACAAATTCCGATCTTGCTATGCGCCACTCCTTATCTCCACTCAGTCTTCCAGGTAATGAGACTGCAGCATCATCTTTAGAATACAATTCTCGCTCAATGACATCCATTTCGGTTCTGTCCCGATCTTCCAGTGCTGAAATCACTTCAGCACATAATGTTTTCCGCAGTTCTTTAGTTATATCAGAAAGAACAGCTGAGAGAGCAGTCTCTGAAGTGATGTTTCGCCGAGAAAGAACCTTCATGATAAATGAACATTTATCTCACTTGCAGAAACTCACGACTCATAGAAGGATCAATAAAGGGACATTCAACTAACAGTACCTCAGGCCACTTCCTGGTGTAACGCTTAGTGACGTCATGCACACCATCTTTTGCAATAGCAATCACATAGTTCAAATTCTTTTTCCATCTTCAGAGAAAGGTCGAAACACTAAAAATAAGAAAGCAGGTAGGAAAAGGTTGAAACACCAAAATTAAGAAGGCAGGTACAAAAATAGTGTATCATATAATGGCAACAATAGACACAGTGGGATCATAGTACCAGTGCGAATTTGTTCTCCTAAATATTTCGTGAACATGTGGAGTGCTAGCCACAATAAAAAGATAGTACTTAAATATATGCAAAGGTATACTGAAAATTACCATTGCTAAATTGAGGTTTGGTTCTGTTGTCAATAAGTTAGACACACTTTCACAATTTCAAAACATGCTTCTTTTAAATCTTCCATCACTTCCTGACCGTTACAGTTGCAAGAGATTTACATGCCTGCAAATTCCTACATTTTGCAGACATGTCACTATATATGATACTATGACGGGGTACAATAGTCCACCAGTCAGCTTCCGGAGCAAATTTTATATTAATACAACCAAGATCACGTCATGAATTATGTGATTGCTACATTAGTTACAATAAGAAATCACATCTACCAAGAGTAAAATTGGCAAAGAGAAAATACCCCTTCTCATATAAAAGAGGATTGTCATATATTCCTTCACAAGGATCAAGATGCATCCATCTGCACGATTTGGCCCCATCACTTCATGTTCTGGATCATTGTAACAAATTTATAGAGCTAGCCCATTGAAAAAGATATTACCTTCCCAGAGATGGCGAAAAGCACTCTGTCCAGACATGATCAGTGAAGTCCAAAATCTGGAAAGTGAAACAATAGGAGTAGTTAAGTCAAATGTTATTCTGCAAAAACAGCTGATTCCCTTACAAGACTTTTTTTTGGTTCTCTCAAATTTTACAGTAATATGGGCTCCTAGAGATATCCCTGATTAAGTCAATAAACTTGACAAATTGGATGGCTGTCAGAGGTTCCTTGAAACCATCAGAAATTAACTTTTAGCACTGTAGCACATAATTTTTACCTAAGTAAAAACAATAAAGAAAAGCACCATAAGAGAAGACTGCAATCATGTGGCCATGAAAGATGGTTTCTTGCTAAAAGCAACAATGAAGAGTGCAATTGAATCTGAAGCAAAATGCAGTGTATTTCAGGCAAGTAGATATCTTCAACGTTTCCGCTTTAGGCCAGTGTCCATGGTAAGGCTGTCCAACGGGACGGGCCATCCCGTCCCGGTCCCGATTCCGTCCCGTCTCGTTTATCCCATATTAAATGGTACACGGGATGGGACGGGCTGCCCATTTCGTCCCGTTTATCCCGTCCTGTCCCGCGTGCTATTTAATTTTTTTTTTTTGAAATCGTAGAGCGCTTTTAGCACGGCAAGATTTCAAATCGGAGATCATAGACATTCATTAGCGGAGGACAACCTAGAGATTTCCGTATTATTCAGAGATTGGATTAATTCAGAAAGAAAAAATCTTGGTTTTGAAAAATTAACCACTAGGGAAGAAGAGGAATACAATGAGATACTTAGCGCTGGGAGCGATGACGGCATGGAACTCATGGAACATCAATCAACATTGCCAATTCCAGAACAATGTCCGAGAGAAATTATAGATAAGTTACAACGAAGCTACATAGGAGCTTACAAATATTAGTATGATGATTTGTAATTGGCTACAAGAGGCCTAGTTCAAACAGAACCCTTCCTAGAAGGTGGCTGCGTAGATTAGGTGCTCTTCAAAAGAATTATATTTGTATGTGAAATTTGAAAGTTCTATTAATAAAATAAAAGGCTCTAAGCCTTGAATTGTTTTTATAAATTGTCTTACACTCTTACTTAGTTACTTAATGGCTTGAAATTATATTAAATATATTACAATTCTATTATAATTACTAAAATATTTCATTACAAGACTTTTTTTTTAATATTTTATAATTCTTTACTTAGTTTCTTTATAATTTATTAAGTTTTAAGTTTATTAAATAACTAGACGTTGCAAACTTTAAGAACTTAGTCATTGTAAAAAAACTAGCCGTCGTCAAACTTAATGTTTAAATAATTAATTTTCTTTTTTAAAAAAAGGCCCACTTTAAGGCCCGCGAACCATCCCGTCCCATCCCGTTTGTTAGCGGGATGGGATGGGCCTACCGTTTCGTCCCGTTTAAGCCCATCTCGACACCGTCCCGGCTAAATGTCATCCCGTCCCAGCTAAATATCGTCCCGTCCCGTTGAACAACCATAGTCCAGGGTAGTCCCTCCTTGCACGCCTCTTCTAGCATTTTAAGGGAGTTTGTTACCCATTTTATTTGTTTTTCTTTCCCACTGGTAAAACTGAATACATCTTTTAATTATCTACTGCTAATTTGGATTTCTGAACAGAAAAAGGAAAAAGATTAAATCCACCCAGGCGGATATAAAGAATAGAGATAGCACTCGTATCTGGTTCTCGAGTTATGTATCTCTTTGTATTTTGTAAAGCTTCTTATACCAACACAAAAAGATTAAAAACCAAAAAGTGCTGGCGGTATTTTCTGAGGAAGTTGGTGACAAGATATGATGCAAGTCTTTTGTGATTTCTGTTTTAGAGAATCAGTATTCTGGGTGGAAGGAGCTCTAGGCTTCTCTAAAGCTCTTCACACAAATAACATATGTTCCAACTTTATTCGCCTTTTATCCAGCTATTTGTTAATATTTCTTCAATTTATAGAAGTTTGGTCTTCTTATCATCATTTTAAAATGACACTTTGTTGCTGCAGGTTCTTCAATGTTTTTATTTGCATATTTTTCAATTTCCTAATTTTAATCTTATGTATAATGAGTAATTCACCAGTCACTAATGCTTCCAAGACATAACTAAGAACTGAACAATTACATAATATTGATGAAAATTGAATCCAACATGCAGTGAAGTAGAGCACGATGGCGAGCATCTAAACATGTTTGACATCAAATATGTTTTCTTGGAGAAGAGACTTACCAAACGAGAATCACAACCAAAAGCCCTACAATAGAGCGTGAAGCAGTTGACCCACTCCCCGCACCGCCCCTTTCTCGTCTCCAGAAGCTGCATAAATGTCAGTCAGAATTTGTGATAAGAATTCTTCCAGTGGCAGATGTATCTAGTACCTTCAATGGGTCAGTGTATCTTGGGAAACGGGTGATATTTGAACATGAATTGCAGCTGCGAACATCAGAGATAAATGTTATAAGACAACTTTGCTATTTTCAGGTTAATCAAAGAGAAGAGGGAAGCCTATATCCCTCCAGAGAGAAAATTCTAATGCTTAAAGAGGTGTCAGAATAGCAAAGCAGAGCTCCAGGAGATCCTCACATGTGAGTTTCGTTCAATCGAGGCATCATTTGGGTTGTCAACTGTAAGCGAAGAGCATTACTATATCACTGGAATAGGCATTGGAATCTTACATTTACCCCTTTACTCGTATAGAGCTAGCAATGGTCTCAAAAGATTTCAACCGAGAAAACCAGCATAGAACTCTGAGAGACTATACTATATCACGGGAAATACACTTTGAGCAATAACTTATCAAAAGACCACGATTTTAGTAAAAGTTGATAAGGATTCCTGGAAGAAACTCACTGATATTAATTAGCTTGTTACAAAAATATACTTTTCTTTTTAGAACTACCAACTAGTTACTAGAAACCGAGAGAAATGAGGGATAATCTTCCTAAGAGCCTATCTAACACCAGATAGAATGTAGAAGAAATATCTTTTCCAGACATACCGATAAAGTTCAACTCGAGAAGCACCATATTGTGTTTCAGAAGAATTTGCAACTCCCATGCCTTGACTTCTGGTTTCATTACCACAACTATCACAAGGAGGCGCATTTACCCACCTACAATGACAACGAAAAATAAAATGAGATTAGTATCATTTGCGGGATAAACATTGGGCCTTAAAGGCCCAACATATCCTCAAGATGAAGTCATTAAAAAGTGGATGCTAAATCGATGTGCAGTCATTTGGACAAAATAAAAAATGATCACGTCCGGCAAAAGGTGCAAGTAGTACACGACACACATAGAGGATAAAACGAAAGCTTGCCTGAGATGGTCTGATCAGATCCTACATAAACCTCCATGTGCACTAACACGTAGGTGCAGTACTATGACAATTTAAGGTTATAAAAGGGGACAAGATAACCCAAAATCATGTGGAGGAAATAATCTGGAAAGGCTTATGAGCTCTTGCAATCAATGCAAACTTAGCTAAGAGTAGAACACAACATAGCAAAGGGTACATAAAGCCAACAGCAACGAGTTGCAAGCTCAGTTTAGTTGTTGTTACACTTACATTAGTGCATTGTTTGTCAGGGTTAGAGACTTCTATGTCCATGTAAGGATAAATGTGAGATTTAGAGAACCTCTTGTCTTACATAACACCAAAATTCCATTCTTTAAAAAAAAAAAATGAACCCCAAATTTACCCTAAAAGATAGTATTTAGTATTGAAACAAAATGGGCTTGAATAGAGCGAAATTGATAAAAGAATTCATATAATTGACCACAATTAGTTTGGGACTGATGCATAATTAATTGGCTGATTCTTATTTTTTAAAAAGCAACATACAGCTGCTCCGTATCAAAGCCATTTTATAAAAGCAATTCATTGATTAGGCGGGGAGAGAGTAGACAACGACTAAGTTGCTCGGACTCGGGTGCAGGTATCCGATACGGGCACGGATCAGAGTTACTCTCTCCCCGATCTTCCAATGCCGAAGTAACTCTCATCAACTAGCACTAGTTTGAGGTGAGTCAGCACTAGCTTAATGTCAACCTTTAGGAGTAATTCATCAAATTGGTTAAATTTAAAATAATAAAGTCGGGTCTAATAGCTGATTTCTCAAAAAGCAATGTTGGCAAGGAAAGAAAGTCTCTTAAATCAAGTGACAATATTTATTCTTTGGATAACCGAGAAATCGCCGACCAGTGGCGCAAGTTTCGAAACTCGTGGGCCTTTCCATCTACCCTTCTCCAATTAAATACTAGGCTTTTGTCTGCAACAGGGTTGCGCTCTTACCACTAGACCAAAGCTCTGAGGCCATCAGGTGAAAAATATTTTCTGTCAAGTGTTTACGGACAGTATAATTTAGTTATTGGGTGAAGTAGGTTCAACACAGCCACCAAGGAGACATGACTTCAATGACTGCAACCATAGATAGGGTATTGGTCCTCCGCCAGCTAAGTACTCAAGCTCAAGCAACAGAGAGAAGATATTATAAGAAATATCCAAATGTCTTTCCTCTTAAATAATTAAGCTTTTCAGATGAGGTGAAATCATTTGTTTCACTATGAATAGTGAAGTCAAGGTCCCGGTTAGAGGCTCATTGTAGGCTTGGTCTTCGGGGAAAACTAAAGAAATAGAAGAAAATCCACAACCAGATCAGAAGTGTTTGAAGAATACTTCGATTAAAACATAAGATTTAGATGACTTAGAGCCCATGATGTACTAACTCATATTAGTTCTTGTACTGCATTTTCAGCATATAGATACACACAACAACGCCATTGCACAGAAGTAGAATGAAATGAAAATTTATTCATTCCTTAGTGATGAAAATCTGAATTAACGGCAAAGTCAAGAAATTACCTGAATGATTGTTTAAACCAGAATAGCAGTTGTAATAGGAAAGCATTATCTTGTTCAATTTTTGATGGTCTCAAGTTTCCCTCCTAAGCAGATATAGTACAGATGTCAGAAATTCTGGCAGATGTCAACCTACAAAATCTCATACTTAGACTGAAACTAAGCTCACACTCATTACCCATGTGACAAGCTATGCCAAGTAAGAAGTATCGTAGATTCTGAATTGGTTTAAAATTTGTATGAATAAAACATGTTCTTCTTGTTACTACATCTTTTTTATTTATATTTCATTTCAAAAATAAATCTAATTATTTGAGAACAAGCTATATCTGGTCTGAGGCCCATAATAACATATTCTAACTGAATTGACAATCATCTTCTTGTCAGTAACAAAACTCAGTTTCAAGTAAAAACTCACAGCCAACATTAACTTAATTTTCTTTCAGGAAAAACGAAAGAAGAAAAGAAGGCAACCTACTAAAAGATGCACATGAATCAGTTCATCAATGGTTGTCAGAGACAACAGATCAAGCAACATTGATTTCTTACAAAATTTCTCTCTTAAACACCAGAAGAGATAGTAACATCTATGATTGCCACTCTTGAGAATGTTTTTTTAACTGAAAGAAAGGGCAGTAAATCTTATTACAATGATGAATACATTGTCAACATCTCAATCTGTTTCCAACCAAACAACACACCTCATAAGTTAATTTTTTCAAAGTTAAATATTATACTCATTGAACACAATTACTGCACAAAAATNTGATGAATACATTGTCAACATCTCAATCTGTTTCCAACCAAACAACACACCTCATAAGTTAATTCAAAGTTAAATATTATACTCATTGAACACAATTACTGCACAAAAACAAATTGCAAGATGATAGTTCCAACCCTTCCCAAAGAAATCAATGCTTTCTCCTCAAGCTTGTCCACAGGAACCGTCTTTCGAACCATCTCTTGCCGATGCGGATCTTCATACTACAACATGAGGACATTTATTATCTATCAAGGGAAACTAGTTTTAAATTATATCATAATTTGAGCATAGTTATCCTAAGACTAGGGAAACAAAACCAATCCACAACTTCTACTGCATTCCACTTTTCCAGCCTAAAAGTCAATGATGAATTACTCTATCCATCCCACTCCATGCACAGAATTAAGAGAAAAGTGAGATTAAGGATATGGCATAATTTACACACTTCCTATTCAGAGAAAAAAAATAATAACAAATTGATTATAGGATTTTGTGCGCAAAGTTGGTATTGCAAAAAGGCATCAAGAAGCATACCAAAGTTGAATCGCAGAACATTTGAATTCTTGAAACATCAAAAAAGTGCATAGAGTAGTTAGTATTTATGGTATATTCAAATTCTTTTAAAAAATATATTATTTATGGAAAAGCATCACATTTTTTAGGCTTCTAAATTAGAATACCTAAAGAAAACCATCTCATACTCCATCTACTAAAAAGGGAGAAACAACTATGCAACACAAGTTAAGATGGATCAAAAGAAATCCAGACCCAACAAGAGATACCATTAGAACTTGATTAACATATGGCCGTATCCGCTGTTCAACTTGCTCCTTATTTTCACTAGCAACAAACTGCTGCATCATAAGAGCTTCTTCTTCTGCCTAGATGCACAATCACATGATAATAAATAAGTGTTAATATCATAACATGATACATAGTGTTTTATGGTATATGATCAGAACATATATTGATAATTAGAAATTACTTCCGACTTCAAAATGCTCTAGCTAATTATAGCTCCACCTTTACATCTCTTGCTTTCCTTTAGAATTCCACTACCATCATTACATTCATTTTTGTTATATTTATTCAAAGTGAAGCACATAGCTCGAAACTACTTATATTGCAATCACATTGGCAGATCGAAAAAAAACATCTGACATCAAATAACACAAATGTTTGACAACATAAACCAAAAAATTCAATGCAGAACCTGAAGAATCCGAGCCAACTCTTCATCTGACATCGCTATTTCTGACTTTTCTTTCTCCTGAGCTGATATTTCTTCTGCATCTCCATCAAGTGATACCAACCGGAGCTTATCCGATATTGAAGCGAGATCTGACTCGTCGGATACAATTTGATCATCTCTTCCCAATATCTTCTCATCATTTCAATTTTAACAAGCTCAAGTTCACAATCATTTCAATTTTAACAAATCGAATACTCAAATTCGCTAGCATGTTCATGCAATTACATATCATATGGACACATGCATAACAAAACATCTCTTCAATTCAATTTTTATCAAGCTTATCAAGAGATTTACTCGAGATCAGGGTCATATGATACAATCTATCATCTCTCTTCGAAATTCACAGGCAAATACAGAACCACACACATTGCATTAACACATTTCGCTGAAACGCTTCTCTTTAAGATTCAAATTTTAGAGATCAAAGTCATAATTGACTCGAGATCAGAATTATCCAATAAAGATCTTATCAGTATCTCCTCCCAATATTTTCTCATCATTTTCAGTTTTTAGCAACTCGAACACTAAAATACACCAAAACACAAACAAACACATAACACGAGATCACGATCGTAGAATACAATCAGATCACCGGAACCTTCCCATTTCTTCTCGAAGTTCCAATCTCACATAAAATCAACGCTAAAATTCACAAGCAAATGCAAAATATGTGGACATTACAAGTCATCACAAATTTATACCTTTTGTTGATCGGGAGGAAGAGAAGTGAGAGAGAAGAGCTGGTATTTGAGGACCTGGAAAAAAAGGAAGAGAGAAGAGAAAAAGGTTTGTAAATGAAAAGGAAGATGAATTTGAAGAAATGAGAATGAGAGGAGGAGGAGGAGGAGGAAGAGGACTTCGAAGCCATTGTCAGTGTCGTAGTCGATGTCGAAGGTGGAGTCGTTGTGACTAACGGCGAATTTTCGAACCACCATTCTTGGAACTTGTTCTATCTGCTGTTTTTGCTTCCTTCCTGATTTTGGAATTCGATTCCTTCTTCCTCTATGAGTAATAAATTTCTGGAAAATTTCAAACACGTGTAGGCGGAGTCATGCACTACACTCTTCTGATGACATACGGTAAAATTTAACAGAACTCAGTCGGTAATGTGCAGATTCAACTAATTAGAATCAGTAGAAGAGTACCTAATATGATTGGAGGACATAAAAAGATTTTTATTTCCAAATGAAACTCGGCATCCAAGAACTCCACACCTTACTCTTGGGGTGACTCGAACTCACAACCTCTTGGTTGGAAGTGAAGAGTGCTTACCATCAAAGCAACCTATTGTTAATTGTTAATGGTGGTAAAGCAGAGTAGCATAGGTTACTATCTTGTATTTGCATTTTTATGTGAGTGGAGTTTATACATAATAAAAAAATATTATTTAGCAATGGGGTAATATCTTATAAAGAAATTTTCCGGCCAGAATTTAATTTATGACAATAGAATTTTTTTTAAGGTCTCGAAAAGTTTTCAAATAACTAAAATTATTATCTTCTCTTATGTCCTATATATTGTTCTAGAAAAGTTATTCTAGTCGTATGTCCTATCGTATTAGCATAAGTAATAAAACATCTTTATAGTTAGTATTAGTATCAAACGGTAGTTGTCCCCACGACCCCATGTAATTAAAAGCAAAAGATCTTTCATTG
>AWOL01S0058416.1:0-12408 GCA_000715115.1 Nicotiana otophora | reverse complement strand
TGGCTCGAAAAAACTTTAGGCGATCCGAGTCCGGGCGGCCCGGACCCACTCGGAAGGCATGGGCTATAGCACACGAAAATATGGGAATCGTGCGTAATTCTAGCTTTTTGGCCGTAAAACACTAAATAACGAGGAGAGGTCATGGAGGGGCTGTGACTATAGTTCCTTAGGTCATATTTGATGGCCCAGAAACATTTTAGCTGATCCGTGTCCGGGGGGCCGGCCCACTCGGATGGGGTGGGTTATAGCACATGCAAATATGGGAATCGGGCGAAATTCTATTATTTTCACCGTAATACGCAAAAAAACAAGGAACGATCATGGCGGAGCGGTAACTATGGTTCCTTAGATCGTATTTGATGGCCCAAATTTTTTTTAGGAGATCAGGGTCCGGGGTCACGCGCCCACTCGGAAGGCGTGGGCATAGCATACGAAAATATGGGAATCGGGCAAAATTCTAGTTTTTTGATGGGAAAACGCAAAAAAAACGAGGAACGGTCATGGCGGAGCGGTGACTATTGTTCCTTAGGTCGTATTTGATGGCCCGAAAAATTGTAGGCGATCCGGTTCCGGGGGCCCATGCCCACTCAGAAGGCGTGGTCTATAGCACAAGAAAATATGGGAATCGGGCGGAATTCTAGTTTTTTGTCCGTAAAACGCAAAACAACGAGGAATAGTCATGGCGGNTTGCCGTAAAACGCAAAATAAATGAGGGACGGTGATGGCGAGGCGGTGACTATGGTTCTTTAGGTTGTATTTGATGGTCCGAAAAAATTTTAGGCGATCGGAGTCTGGGGGGCCCGACCCACTCGAAAGGTGTGGGCTATAGCACACGAAAATATGGGAATCAGGCAGATTTCTAGTTTTTTGACCGTGAAATGCAAAGAACGAGGAACGGTAATGACATGTCGGTGACTATTGTCCCTTACGTCGTATTTGATGGCTCAAAAGAATTGTAGGCGATCCGGTTCCGGGTGGCCCTTGCTCACTCGGATGGCGTGGGCTATAGCACACGAAAATATGGGAATCGGGCGGAATTCTAGTTTTTTGTCCGTAAAAGGCAAAACAACGAGGAACGGTCATGGAATGGTGGTGGCTATGGTTTCTTAGGTCGTATTTGATGGCCCATTAAAATTTAAGGCTATTCGGGTCCGGGCGGCCCTGGCCCACTCAGAAGGTGTGGGATGTAGAACACGAAAATATGGAAATCGGGCGGAATTCTAGTTTCTTAGCCGTAAAATGCAACAAAACGAGGAATGGTCATGGAGGAGTAGTGACTATGGTTCCTTAGGTCGTTTTTGATGGCCCAGAAAATTTAAGGCGATCCGAGTCTGGAGGGGTCCGACCCACTCGCAAGGCGGCACACGAAAATATGGGAATGGTGCGGAATTCTAGTTTTTTGGCCGAAAAAGGCAAAACAATGAGGAATGGTTATGGAAAGGAGGTGACTATGGTTCTTTAGGTCATATTTGATGGCCCTTAAAAACTTTAGGCGATCCGAGTCCGGGGGGACCGGGCCCACTCGGAAGGCGTGGGCTATAGCACACGAAAATATGGAAATCGGGCGGAATTCTTGTTTTCTGTCCGTAAAACGCAAAACAACAAGGAACGGTCATGGAGAGGCGGTGACTATGGTTCCTTAGGTCATATTTGATGGCCCGAAAAAACTTTAGGCGATTCGAGTCTGGGGGGCCCAGGCCCACTCAGAAGCTGTGGGATATAGCACACGAAAATATGGGAA
This sequence comes from Nicotiana otophora, assembly GCA_000715115.1. Taxonomy (NCBI): domain Eukaryota; kingdom Viridiplantae; phylum Streptophyta; class Magnoliopsida; order Solanales; family Solanaceae; genus Nicotiana; species Nicotiana otophora. The sequence continues at coordinate 10,667 of AWOL01S0058416.1, read as the reverse complement.
TCTGGCGGAATTCTAGTTTCTTGGCCGTAAAAAGCAAAAACACAAGGAACGGTCATGGAGGGGTGGTGAATACAGTTCCTTAGGTCATATTTGATGGCCCGAATAAGTTTAAGGCGATCCAGGTCTGGAGGGTCGCGACCCACTCGGAAGGTGGCACACGAAATATGGTAATCGGGATGAATTCTAGTTTTTTGGCCGTAAAACACAAAATATTGATGAACGGTCATGGCGAGGTGATGACTATGGTTCTTTATGTCGTATTTGATGGCTCGAAAGAATTTTAGGCGATTCGAGTCCGGGGGCCCCAGCGCACTCGGAAGGCGTGGGCTATAGCACACGAACATATGAGAATCGGGCGAAATTCTAGTTTTTTGACCGTAAAACACAAAATAACGAGGAGAGGTCATGGCGGGGCTGTGAATATGGTTCCTTAGGTCGTATGTGATGGCTCGGAAAATTGTTTGCCGATCCGAGTCTGGGGGGCCGGCCCACTCGGATTGTGTGGGCTATTGCACACGTAAATATGAGAATCGGGCGGAATTCTAATTTTTTCACTGTAATACGCAAAAAAAGAGGAACGATCATGGCGGAGCGGTAACTATGGTTCCTTAGATCGTATTACATGGCCCGAAAACCTTTTAGGAGATCAGGGTCCGGGGTCACGTGCCCACTCGGAAGGCGTGGGCATAGCGCACGAAAATATGGGAATCGGGCGAAATTCTAGTTTTTTGACCAGAAAACGCAAATAAAATGAGGAACGGTGATTATTGTTCCTTAGGTCCTATTTGATGGCCCGAAAAAATTGTAGGCAATCCGTTTCCGGGGGGGCCATGCCCACTCGGAAGGCGTGGGCTATAGCACACGAAAATATGGGAATCGGGCGGAATTCTAGTTTTTTGGCCGTAAAATGCAAAACAATGAGGAACAGTCATGGAGGGGCGGTGGCCATGGTTCCTTAGGTCGTATTTGATGGCCCATAAAATTTTAAGGCTATTCGGGTCCGGGCGGCCCGGGCCCATTCAAAAGGCGTTGGATATAGCACACGAAAATATGGAAATCGGGTGGAATTCTAATTTCGTAGCCGTATAACGCAAACAACGAGGAACGGTCATGGCAGGGTGGTGACTATGGTTCCTTAGGTCGTATTTGATGGCCCAAAAAAATTTAAGGCGATCCGAGTCTGGAGAGGCCCGACCCACTCGGAAGGCGGCACACGAAAATATGGGAATGGGGCGGAATTCTAGTTTTGTGGCCGAAAAAGGCAAAAAAATGAGGAATGGTAATGGCAAGGTAGTGGCCCGGGCGAAAATATAGTTATCGCTCTGCCATGACCGTTCCTTGTGTGTTTGCGTTTTACGGCCAAAAAACTAGAATTCTGCCCGATTTCTATTTTTTCGTGTGCTATAGCCCACGCCTTCCGAGTGGACCCGGACCCCGATTGCCTAAAATTTTTCCGGGCCATCAAATACGACCTATGGAAACAAAGTCACCACCCCGCCATGATCATTCCTCGTTTTTTTGCGTTTTACGGCCAAAAAACAAGAATTCCACTCGATTCCTATATTTTCGTGTGCTTCAGACCACGCCTTCCCAGTGGGCAGCCCCCCGGACCCGGGTCACCTAAAATTTTTTCGGGCAATCAAGTACGACATAAGGAATCATAGTCACGGCCCCGCCATGACCTTTCCTCATTTTTTTGCGTTTTACGGTCCAAAAACTGAAATTTCGCCTGATTCCCATATTTTCCTGTACTATAGCCCACGCCTTCCGAGTGGGACCGGGCCCCTCGGACCCCGCTCGCCTAAACTTTTACCAGGACATCAAAGATGACATAAGGTACCATAGTCACCGCCCCGCCATGATCGTACCTCGTTTTTATGCATTTTACGGCCAAACAACTAGAATTCTACCCGATTCCCCCCGGACCCCGATTGCCTAAATTTTTCCGGGCCATCAAATACGACCTATGGAACCAAAGTCACGGCCCCGCCATGACCGTTCCTCGTTTGTTTGCATTTTACGGCCAAAAAATAAGAATTCCGCCCGATTCCCATATTTTCGTGTGCTTTAGCCCACGCCTTCCCAGTGGGTAGCCCCCCCGAACTCGGGTAACCTAAAATTTTTTCGTGCCATCATATATGACCTAAGGAACCATAGTTACAGCCCTGCCATGATCTTTCCTCATGTTTTTGCGTTTTACGGTCAAAACACTAGAATTCTGCCCGATTCCCATATTTTCGTGTGCTATAGCCCACGCCTTCCAAGTGGTTCCGGGATCCCCAGACTCCGATCGCCTAAACTTTTTCCGGGCCATCAAGTATGACATAAGGTACCGTAGTTACAACCACGCCATGACCGTTCCTCATTTTTGTGCATTTTACGGCCAAAAAATAAGAATTCCGCTCGATTCTCATATTTGCTTGTGCTATAGCCCAGGGCTTCCGTGTGGGCCCGGGCCCCCGGACCCCAATCGCCTAAAATTTTTCCGGACCATCAAATACGACATAAGGCACCATTGTCTCCGCCTCGCCATGACCGTTCCTCGTTGTTTTGTCATTTTACGGCCAAAAAACTAGAATTCCGCCAGATTCCCATATTTTCTTGTGCTTTAGCCCACGCATTCCCAGTGGGCAGGCCCCCCCGGACCCGGATCACCTAAAATTTTTTTGGGCCATCAAATACGACCTAAGGAACCATAGTCACGGCCCTGCCATGACCTTTCCTCATTTTATTGCGTTTTACGATCAACAACTAGAATTCCGCCTGATTCCCATATTTTCGTGTGCTATAGCCCACGCCTTCCGAGTGGGCCCGGGCCCCCCGGACGTCGATCGCCTAAAATTTTTCCGGGCCTTCAAATACGACATAAGGCACCATAGTCACCGCCCCGCCATGACCGTTCCTCATGTTTCTGTGTTTTACGGCCAAAACACTAGAATTCCGCCCGATTCTCATCTTTTCGTGTGCTATAGCCCACGCCTTCCGAGTGGGCCCGGACCCCGATCACCTAATATTTTTCTGGGCCATCAAATACGACATAAGGTACCATAGTCACCACCTCGCCAAGACTGTTCCTCATCTTTGGGTGTTTTACGGTAAAAAAACTAGAATTCCGCCCAATTCCCATATTTTCGTGTGCTATAGCCCACGCCTTCCAAGTGGTTCCGGGATCCCCAGACTCCGATCGCCTAAACTTTTTCCGGGCCATCAAGTATGACATAAGGTACCGTAGTTACAACCACGCCATGACCGTTCCTCATTTTTGTGCATTTTACGGCCAAAAAATAAGAATTCCGCTCGATTCTCATATTTGCTTGTGCTATAGCCCAGGGCTTCCGTGTGGGCCCGGGCCCCCGGACCCCAATCGCCTAAAATTTTTCCGGACCATCAAATACGACATAAGGCACCATTGTCTCCGCCTCGCCATGACCGTTCCTCGTTGTTTTGTCATTTTACGGCCAAAAAACTAGAATTCCGCCAGATTCCCATATTTTCTTGTGCTTTAGCCCACGCATTCCCAGTGGGCAGGCCCCCCCGGACCCGGATCACCTAAAATTTTTTTGGGCCATCAAATACGACCTAAGGAACCATAGTCACGGCCCTGCCATGACCTTTCCTCATTTTATTGCGTTTTACGATCAACAACTAGAATTCCGCCTGATTCCCATATTTTCGTGTGCTATAGCCCACGCCTTCCGAGTGGGCCCGGGCCCCCCGGACGTCGATCGCCTAAAATTTTTCCGGGCCTTCAAATACGACATAAGGCACCATAGTCACCGCCCCGCCATGACCGTTCCTCATGTTTCTGTGTTTTACGGCCAAAACACTAGAATTCCGCCCGATTCTCATCTTTTCGTGTGCTATAGCCCACGCCTTCCGAGTGGGCCCGGACCCCGATCACCTAATATTTTTCTGGGCCATCAAATACGACATAAGGTACCATAGTCACCACCTCGCCAAGACTGTTCCTCATCTTTGGGTGTTTTACGGTAAAAAAACTAGAATTCCGCCCAATTCCCATATTTTCGTGTGCTATAGCCCATGCCTTCCGAGTGGGCCCGGGACCCCGGACTCTGATCGCCTAAAAGTTTTCCGGGAGATAAAATACAATATAAGGTACCATAGTCACCGCCCCACCATCATCGTTCCTCATTTTTGGGAGTTTTACGGCCAAAACACTAGAATTCCCCCCGATTCCCATATTTTGGTGTGCTTTAGCCCACGCCTTCCCAATGGACCGGCACCCCTCTAAGAACCATAGTCACGACCCCTCCATGACCTTTTCTCATTTGTTTGCATTTTACGGCCAAAACAACTAGAATTCCGCTCGATTCCCATATTTTCGAGTGCTTTAGCCTACGCCTTCCAAGTGGGCAGCCCCCCGGACCCGGGTCACCTAAAAATTTTTCGGGCCATCAAATACGATCTAATGAACCATAGTCACGGCCATGCCATGAACGTTCCTCGTTTTTGTGCGTTTTACAGCCAAAAAACTAGAATTCCTCCCGATTCCCATATTTACGTGTGCTATAACCCATGCCTTCCGAGTGGGCCCGGGCCCCCGGACTCCGATCGCCTAAAATTTTTTCAGGCCATCCAATATGACATAAGGTACCATTGTCACCGCCCCGCCATGGCCGTTCCTTGTTGTTTTGTTGTTTTATGGCCAAAAAACTAGAATTCCGCTAGATTCCCATATTTTCGTGTGCTAAAGCCTATGCCTTCCCTGTGGGAAGGCCCCTCCGAACCTGGATCGCCTAAAATGTTTTTGGGCCATCAAAGAAGACCTAAGGAACCATAGTTTACGGTCAAAAACTAGAATTCCGCCTGATTCTCATATTTTCGTGTGCTATAGCCCACTCCTTCCGAGTGGGCCCGAGCCCCCCGAACCCCGATCACCTAAAATTTTTCCGGGCTATTAAATACGATATAAGGTACCATAGTCACCGCCCCTCCATGACCGTTCCTCATTTTTGTGTGTTTTACGGCCAAAAAACTAGAATTCTGCCTGATTCTCAAATTTTCGTGTGCTATCCCACGCCTTCCGAGTAGGCCCGGCCCCCCCGGACATCGATCGCCTAAAATTTATCCGGGCCATTAAATACGACATAAGGTACCAAAGGCACCGCCCTGCCATGACCGTTCCTCATATTTTCGTGTACTATAGCCCACGCCTTCCGAGTGGGCCCGGGCCCCCCGGACTCTAATCGCCTACAATTTTTCCAGGCCATCAAATACGACATAAGGTCCCATAGTCACCGCCACACCATGACCGTTCCTCAGTTTTGGGCGTTTTACGGCAAAAAAACTAGAATTCCGCCTGATTCCCATATTTTCGTGTTCTTGATGAGCCCACGCATTCCCAGTAGGTAGCCTCCCCGGACCCGGATCGCCTAAAAATTGTTTGGGCTATCAAATATGACCTAAGGAACCTTAGTCACGACCCCTCCATGACCTTTCCTCGTTTGTTTGCGTTTTACGACCAAAAAACTAGAATTTCGCCCGATTCCCATATTCTCGTGTGCTTTAGCCCACGCCTTCCCAGTGGGTAGCCCCCCGGACCCGGGTCACCTCAAATTTTTTTGGGCCATCAAATACGACCTAAGGAACCATAGTTATGGCCCCGCCATGATCTTTCCTCGTTATTATGCGTTTTACAGTCAAAAAACTAGAATTTCGCCCGATTTCCATATTTTCGTGTGCTATCCACTCCTTCCGAGTGGGCCCGGGACACCCGGACTCCGATCGCCTAAAATTTTTTTGGGCCATCAAATACGCCATAAGTTACCATATTCACCGCCCCGCCATGACCGTTCCTTGTTTTTGTGCGTTTTACGGTAAAATAATAAGAATTCCGCCTGATTCCCATATTTTCGTGTGCTATAGCCCACGCCTTCCCACTGGGCAGGTCCCCGCAGACCCGGACCACCAAAAACTTTTCCGGGCCATCAAATACGACCTAAGGAATCATAGTCATGGCCCCGCCATAACCTTTCCTCTTTTTTTGCGTTTTACAGCCAAAAAGCTAGAGTTCTGCTCGATTCCCATTTTTTCGTGTGCTAGACCCCGATTGCCTAAAACTTTTCCGGGCCATCAAATACTACCTATGGAACCACAGTCACCGCCCTGCCAAGACCGTTCCGCATTTTTTTGCGTTTTACGGCCAAAAAACTAGAATTCTACCCGATTCCCATATTTTCATGTGCTTTAGCCCACGCCTTCCCAGTGGGCAGTCCATTCGGACCCGGGTCACCTAAAATATTTTCGGGCCATCATATACGACCTAAGGAACCCTAGTCACGACTCTGCCATGACCTTTCATCATTTTTTTGTGTTTTACGGTCAAAAAACTTGAATTCCGCCCGATTCCCATATTTTCATGTGCTATAGCCCACGCCTTTTGAGTGGGCCCGGGACCCCCGGACTCCGATCGCCTAAAATTTTTCTGGGACATCAAATATGACATAAGGTACCATAGTCACCACCACCCCATGACCGTTCCTCGTTTTTGTGCGTTTTACGGCCAAAACACTAGAATTCTGCCTGATTCCCATATTTACGTGTGCTATAACCCAGGCCTTNTGCATTTTACGGTAAAAAAATAAGAATTCTGCCTGATTCCCATATTTTCGTGTGCTATAGCCCACGCCTTCCTAGTAGGCAGGTCCCCGCGGACCCGGATCACCAAAAACTTTTCCAGGCCATCACATACGACCTAAGGAACCATAGTCATGGCCCCGCCATGACCTTTCCTCTTTGTTTGCATTTTACGGCCAGAAAGCTAGAGTTCTGCTCGATTCCCATTTGTTCGTGTGCTAGACCCCGATTGCCTAAAAGTTTTCCGGGCCGTCAAATACTACCTATGGAACCACAGTCACCGCCCTGCCATGACCGTTCCGCTTTTTTTGCATTTTACGGCCAAAAAACTAGAATTCCGCCCGATTCCCATATTTTCATGTACTTTAGCCCACGCCTTCCCAGTGGGCAGCCCATTCGGACCCGGGTCACCTAAAATATTTTCGGGCAATCATATACGACCTAAGGAACCATAGTCACGACTCCGCCATGACCTTTCATCATTTTTTTGTGTTTTGCGGTCAAAAAACTAGAATTCCGCCTGATTCCCATATTTTCATGTGCTATAGCCCACGCCTTCTGAGTAAGCCCGGGACCCCCGGACTCCGATCGCCTAAAATTTTTCTGGGACATCAAATATGACATAAGGTACCATAGTCACCACCACCCCATGACCGTTCCTCGTTTTTGTGCGTTTTACGGCCAAAACACTAGAATTCTGCCTGATTCCCATATTTACGTGTGCTATAACCCAGGCCTTCCGAGTGGGCCCGGGCCCCCAGGACCCTAATCATCTAAAATATTTTCAGGCCATCAAATACGACATAAGGTACCATTATCACCACCCCGCCATGACCGTTCCTCGTTGTTTTGTCGTTTTACGGCCAAACAACTAGAATTCCGCAATATTCCCATAATTTCGTGTGCTTTATCCCATGCCTTCCCTGTGGGCAGGCCCCTCCGGACCCGGGTCACCTAAAATTTTTTTGGGCCATCAAATATTTCCTAAGGAACCATAGTGATGGCCCCGCCATGACCTTTCATCGTTTTTTTGCGTTTTACGGTCAAAAAACAAGAATTCCGCCCGATTCCCATATTTTCGTGTGCTATAGCCCAAGCCTTCCGAGTGGGCCCGGGACCCTGGGACTCCGATCGCGGGCCATCAAATACCACATAAGGTACCATATTCACCACCGTGCCATGACCGTCCCTCGTTTATGTGCGTTTCACAGCCGAAAAACAAGAATTCCGCCCGATTCCCATATTTACGTGTGTTATAACCCAGGCCTTCCGAGTGGGCCCCGACCCCCCAGACCCAGATCGCCTAAAATATTTCCGAGCCATCAAATACGATAAAAGGTACCATTGTCACCACCCCTCCATGACCGTTCCTCGTTATTTTGTCATTTTACGGCCAAAAAATTAGAATTCCGCAATATTCCCATAATTTCGTGTGCTTTAGCCCACGCCTTCCCTGTGGGTAGGCCCCCCCGGATCCGGATCGCCTAAAAACTTTTTGGGCCATCAAATACGACCTAAGGAACCATAGTCATGGCCCCTCCATGACCGTTCCTCATTTATTTGCATTTTACGATCAAAAACTAAAATTCTGCCCAATTTCCATATTTTCGTGTGCTATAGCCCACGCCTTCCGAGTGGGCCCGGGCCCCCCGGACTTTGATCGCCTTAAATTTTTCCGGGCCTTCAAATACGACATAAGGTACCATAGTCACCATCCTGCCATGATTGTTGCTCGTTGTTGTGCGTTTTACGGCCAAAAAACTAGAATTCCGCATGATTCCCATATTTTCGTGTGCTATAGCCCAGGCCTTCCGAGTGGGCCCGGGCCCCCTGAACCCCGATCGCCTAAAATTTTTCTGGGCCATCAAATACGACATAAGGTACCATAGTCACTGCTCTGCCATGACCGTTCCTCGTTGGTTTGTCGTTTTACGGCCAAAAAACTAGAATTCCGCCAGATTCCCATATTTTCGTGTGCTAAAAGTCCACGCCTTCCCAGTGGGCAGGCCCCCCGGACCCGGATCACCTAAAAATTTTTTGGGCCATCAAATACGACCTAAGGAACCATAGAATTTCGCCCGATTCCCATATTTTGGTGTGCTATAGCCCATGCCTTCCGAGTGGGCCCGGGCCCCCCGGACTTCGACCGCCTAAAATTTTTCCGAGCCTTTAAATATGACATAAGGTACCATAGTCACCACCCTGCCATGACCGTTCCTCATTGTTGTGCGTTTTACAGCCAAAAAACTAGAATTCCACCCGATTCTCATATTTTCATGTACTATAACCCACGCCTTCTGAGTGGGCCCGGGCCCCCCAGACCACGATTGCCTAAAATTTTTTTGGGCCATCAAATACAACATAAGGTACCATAGCCACCGCCTCGCCATGATCGTTCCCAGTGGGTAGCCCCCCCGAACCCGGGTCACCTAAAAATTTTTTGGGCCATCAAATACGACCTAAAGAACCATAGTCACGGCCCCGCCATGACCTTTCCTCATTTTGTTGCGTTTTAAGGTCAAAAAACTAGAATTCCGCCCGATTTCCATATTTTCGTGTGTTATAGCCCACGCCTTCCGAGTGGGCCCGGGACCCCCGGACTCCGATTGCCTAAAATTTTTTCCGGCCATCAAATACGACATAAGGTACCATAGTCACCGCCCGGCATGACCGTTCCTCAATTTTATGCATTTTACGATAAAAAACTAGAATTCCGCGTGATTCCCATATTTTCGTGTGCTATAGCCCATGCCTTCCCAGTGGGCAGGTCCCCCCGGACCCGGATGTCCTAAACCTTTTCCAGGCCATCCAATACGACCTAAGGAACCTTAGTCATGGCCCCTCCATGACCTTTCCTCGTTTTTTTGCTTTTTACGGCCAAAAAACTAGAATTTTGCCCGATTCCCAGTTTTTCTTGTGTTGTAGCCCACGCCTTCCGAGTGAGCCAGGACCACTCATGCCCCAATTGCCTAAAATTTTTCTGGGCCATCAAATACAACCTATGGAACCATAGCCACCGCTTCTCCATGATCGTTCCTCATTTGTTTGCGTTTTACGGCCAAAAAACTAGAATTCCGCATGATTCCCATATTTTCGTGTGCTTTAGCCCACGCCTTCCTAGTGGGTAGGTCCCCCCGGACCCGGATCGCCTAAAATTTTTTTGGGCCATCAAATACGACCTAAGGAACCATAGTCGCGGCCTCGCCATGATTATTCCTCATTTTTGTGCGTTTTACGGCCAAAAAACTAGAATTCCGCCTGATTCCCATATTTTCGTGTGCTAGCCCACGCCTTTCGAGTGGGCCCGAGCCCCCCGGCCCCGGATTGCCTAAAATTTTTTGAGCTATAGAATATTACTTAAGAAACCATAGTAACCTCCTCTCCATGACCGTTCCTCATTTTTATTCTTTTTGCAGCCAAAGAACTAGGATTCCGCCCGATTCCTATATTTTCGTGTGCTATAGCCCACGCCTTCCGAGTGGGCCCGGGCCTCAAGGACCCCGATATCCTAAAACTTTTTCGGGCCATCCAATACGACCTAATGTACAATAGTCATCGCGCCACCATAATCGTTCCTTGTGTTTTGTATTTTACGGCTAAAAAACTAGAATTTCGCCCGATTCCTATATTTTTGTGTGTTATAGCCCACGCCTTCCGAATGGGATGGGCCCCCCGGATTCGGATCGCCTAAAATTTTTCCGGGCTATCAAATACGAGCTAAATAAACATAGTCACTGCCTCGCCATGACCGTTCCTCTATTTTTGCATTTTATGGGCAAAAAACTAGAATTCTACCCAATTCTCTTATTTTCGTGTGCTATAGCCCACGCCTTCCGAGTGGGTTCGGGCCCCCAAACCCGTATCGCCTAAAAAATTTTCGGGACATCAAATATAACTAAGGACCATAGTCACCTCCCCGCCATGATCGTTCCTCGTGTTTTGCATTTTACGGCTAAAAAACTAGAATTTCGACCGATTCCCATATTTTTGTGTGCTAGCCCACGCCTTCCGAGTGGGCCCGGGTCCCCCGAACCCCGATCACCTAAAAATTTTCTGGGGCATCAAATATG
>AWOL01S0058415.1:1022-20182 GCA_000715115.1 Nicotiana otophora | reverse complement strand
CAATATCACAATATATCACAATTTGCACCTCAAGTGCCCAATATTTCAATTTTTCCACAAAACGAATCAACAACAATAGTTTTCAATAATAAAGAGCTCACAGCTCATGCCAGAATAATCAAAAAAATAATCTTACGAAAATATTCAAGAATAAATAATTCAGAAAAATAATATTTCAAATTTTTAATACGTTGCTTCAATATCAAATTTAAAAATGTCAAATACTTCATATTAATAATAATTAATTTAAATAAAATCAACCTTCAAATAATGCACAGTATAAAAAAAACCAAGTTTTAATTAAAAAAAAACAATTAGCAGGAAAAGGTCAAGCAAATTTAAAAATATAAACATTAAATCAATAATGAAGAATATAACAAAATGATATATTTTAATTAATGCGCAACAATGATCTACACAATTTAAAAATATAATCTTTCACATTTAGCCCGTGTACACACTCGTCACCTCGTGTACACGACTTTCCATATATTACAATTATCAATCCTAGGGGAATTTCCCCCACACAAAGTTAGACAAGTTACTTACCTCGACTTGCTCCAATTTAATCAAGTATTATGCTTTTTCCTCGATTTTTCTGACTCCGATCGACTCGTATCTAGTCATAATTAATTCGATACAGTCAACAAAATTGATAGGAATCAATTTCATAAGAAAATATTACATTTTTTAATAAAATCCGAAATTAGCTCAAAAATTGCCCGTGGGGCCCACATCTCGGAATCTGGTGAAACTTACAAAATCCGATAACTCATTCAATTACGAGTCCCACTATACCAGTTTCACTCAAATCAGACTCTGAATCGACACCGAATCTCAAATATTCGTTTCTATGAGATTTCTAAAAATTTTCCAAATTTCTATCTCAAAACACTAATTAAATGGTGAAAACAATGATGTATTTGTGTATATAGACCAAATCCGAGTTGGAATCATTTACCCCAAATGTCTTTCCTTGAAAATCTGTCAAAAGTCGCCTCTATTCAAGCTCAAGTTTGTCACAAATGGCAAATGGGTTGAATGCGTGTGTTGTTATAACTTACGGATCTGTCCAGTTCTGTGAGGGACCTCGATTTTGACATGGACCTTGCCTCGATTTTGTCAGGGAGCTCGATTTGTGAGGGACCTCGATTTTGACAGCGACCTCGATTTTATCAAGGACCTCGATTTTATCAAGGACCTCGATTTGTCAGGGACCTCCATTTTGCCAGGGAGCTCTATTTTATGAGGGACCTCGATTTTATCAGGGACCTCGATTTTGACAGGGAGCTCGATTTTTGCAGGCAGCCCGATTTTAGCAGGCAACCCGATTTTGACAGCATTTCCAGCAGAAAAATTGCAGCAGCTTTTGCAGCAACTAAGTCCCACTTTTGATCCGTTAACCATCTGAAACTCACCCGAGGCCCTCGGGACCTCAACCCAATACACCAACAAGTCCTACAATATCATACAAACTTATTTGAAACCTCAAATCACATCAAACAATGCTAAAATCACGAATCACACATAGATTCAAGCCTAATGAAATTTGAAACTTTCAATTTCTACAAACGACACCGGAACCTATCAAATCAAGTCCGATTGACCTCAAATTTTGTACGCAAGTCATAAATGACATAACGGAGCTATGAAAATTTTTAGAATCGGATTTTGATCCCGATATCAAAAAGTCAACTCCTCGGTCCAACTTCCAAACTTTAAATTCCTATCTTAGCCATTTCAAGCCTAATTTTACTACGGACTTCCAAATAATATTCCGATCACATTCCTAAGTCCAAAATCACTATACGGAGCTGTTGGAATCATCAAAATTCTATTTCGGGGTCGTTTGCACAAAATTCGACATCCGGTCACTATTTGAACTTAAACTTTTAATTTTTCATCAAAATTTCATATCTCGGGCTAGGGACCTCAGAATTTGATTCCAGGCATATACCCAAGTCTCAAATCACGATACGGACCTACCGGAACTGTTAAAACACTGATCCGAGTCCGTTTGCTCAAAATATTGACCAAAGTCAACTCAGTTGAGTTTTAAATCTCTAATTCACATTTTAATCCATTTTTCACCTGGAAACTTTTCGAAAAATATTTACGGACTGCGCACGCAAGTCGAGGAATGATAAATAATGCTTTTCGAGGTCTTAGAACACAAATTAATTATTAAATTTAAAGGTGACATTTTGGGTCATCACAACTGCTTGATTACAAATTAACAGTACAATAAAATGAAAAGACTCCAAGGGACTGCGACGGCCAAGCAGTACTACCTTGAATCTTTACGATCGCGCTTTAACTCTGCTCAAGTTCGATACCTCCAATACCTGGCTCTGCACAAAAAACAAAAATGTGCAGAAGTGTAGAATGAGCACACCACAGCGGTGCCTAGTAAGTATCAAGACTAACCTCAATGGAGTAGAGACGAGGTACAGTCAAGACACTCACTAGTCTAATAACATGTGCAATATAATATACAAAATACTAGGAAACAATAATAATAAGGGCAGGATAAAACAACTAGTGATATGCATAACAGACAACAAGAATACCATTAATATCCCTCAACAATTAATAAATATTATTACACCCAATTAAATCAAGTCCTTCAAATAAATGTCTTTCACATATAATTCATTTTGAATAAAAATCTTTCCAAATAAATATTTTGAATATAATGCTTTCAATTAAAAAGTCACCATGTGACACCTCATTTCATAATCATAAAAATACGCGTCTCAATCCATTTTTATATTTTTCATAAACACGGGTCTCAATCCATTTTTTATATCTCCACGGCACTTCGTGCCCATAATTAAATTATCATATTTTTCCGGCACCCCGTGCCCTCATTTCATATCTCACCTGCACGTACAACTCACATGCCAATATCCTCAATATATATAAGATCCACGTGATCAATTTATTTTTCAATAAAGTAAGGTAAAAATCTTTAAATCAAGTAAGAAATCAATAAATGAATGAATTTATTTTAGGATCATTTGGGTGGAGAAAATAACATTTCAATTAAAATAAAACATCAGATAAACTACTGATTTGGATATAAAATTTATTAAATTAAAACATACTAAAATTTTTCTTTTATTTAAAATAACTCAATCATCAAAAACAAGTACAACCCAAAAATACAAATCATCAAAGTCTCATTCGAAAAAGTCGAGGTCAACACAATACATCAAGAATTACAAAACACTTAATATTAAGTGAAATAATACATCACGGAAAAACACAAGAATTTACAAATTTTTGAAAAATAAAATAATCAAAGGCAAGTGCAACCATAGAGAAATATCAACAAAAGGGCACTCTCGAGGTACCACTTCGTAGTCTCAAATCATAAATAAATTCACAATATCTCATTTCCTTATATCACTGTGGGAGCCTTCACATTTAATTTTAAAGAAATCATTTTTTTTCGAAATAGCATCCCGCGTTTTAGCCACCCTTATCACACCGCATGACTTCTAGTAGTTCCCCTACTAGTCACGCATTTCAAGCCACCCTTATCTCACCGCATGTGTTTCAATACCCTGACCTTATATCACCGCATGACTTTTAGTAGTTCCCCTACTAGCCATGCGTTTCAAGCCACCCTTATCTCACCGCATGCGTATCAATATCACAATATTTCACAAATCACACCTCCAGTGTCCAAATATCACACCATAATGCAACTTGCACCTCAAGTGCCCAAATATTACAACATATCACAAATTGCACATCAAGTGCTCAAATCTTACAACATATCACAAATTGCACATCAAGTGCTCAAATATTACAACATATTACAAACTGCATATCAAGTGCTTAATTATTACAACATATCATAAATTGCACATCAAGTTCTCAAATATTACAACTTGCTACAAAAATCAACAACACATTAATTTTCCATAATAAGGAGCCATGACTCGATCATAATGTGCACAACATCTTAACAAAATGTTCGGGAGTGAACAACTCAACCGAATAATATTTCACAATTTGGCACTTTGCCTCAATATGATTCACGACCTTTATAATTCAATACCAAATTTTTCACAACGTGAACTGAAAAGTAATTCATCTTATTAACTAAATTTTCCATTTTAATTATTTGTAGGTACAATCAATAATGAAAGTGTTTTCAATAATAGAATGTCAACTGAAACAAACACAGAGTTCACATAAAAGTCAAGTAACAATCACACCAATTTATCCTATAAAAACAACCTCGGCAAACAAAGAATGAGGCATGACAAATAAGGGATTTAATAAGTTACAACAATTTTCCAACTTAATACTTAAGGGCGCCTACGAATTTCAACCGATATAATTTGCATATATAAACCAAGTACGTACTCATCACCTCGCGTACATGATTTTTAATTACACAATTTTCACATAAGACTCAATGCCTAAGGGATAATTCCCCCACTCGAGGTTAGGCAAGATACTTACCTCGACTTACTCCAATTTAATCAATTAGTATGCTTTTTCCTCGATTTTCCGATTCCGATCGACTCGTATCTAGTCATAATTAATTCGATATAGTCAACAAAAATTATAAAATCAATTCCATATGAAAATACTATATTTGTTTCAACAAAATCCGAAATTAACTCAAAAATGGTCTCGGAATCCGGCGAAAGTTACAAAATATGAATGCTCATTCAACTACGAGTCCAATCATACCATTTTTACAAAAATCTGACATCAACTTGACCTCTAAATCTCAAATTCTCATTTTAAAATCCTTAGGCCCAAATCCTCTAATTTCGCCTCAAAAACATGTAATCTATTCGAAATATTCAATGATAATCCAATATAATTGACTAACAATGATCACATGTGACTTACCTCAAGTTTCCCTTGAATTCTCTCTCCAAATCGCCCCCAAAACCGTGCTTGAAGGTTCAAAAATGGCAAAACTCGGAACCCCCTCTGTTTTTAACATTCTGTCCAGGATTCTCGCATCCGTGGTGATTTCTTCGCACCTGCGGTCTTCGCATCCGCGGTGATTTCTTCGCACCTGCGGTCTTCACATCCGCGGTGATTTCTTCACACCTGTGGTCTTCGCACCCGCGATGACTATTTTCGCACCCGCGATGATTGTTTTGGCACCTACAGTGCTTGGACGGCCCATGCATTTTTGCATCTGCGAATCATTCCTTGCATCCACGAGCTCACACCTGCGGCCCTTTTTCGCGCAGGTGCGATCACACCAGCAGCCCAGCTGCTTCAGCTCCTCCTCCAAATCCAAATTTGATCCGTTAAGCATCCGAAACTCACCCGAGGTCCTCGGGACCCCTTACGAACATACCAACAAGTTCCATAACATAATACGGACCTACTCAAGGCCTCAAATCATATCAAACAACATCAAAATGATGAATCGCACCTCAAATCAAAATCTATGAACTTTGAACTTTCAAATTCGTTATCTTGTGCCGAAACATATCAAATCAATCTGGAATGACTTCAAATTTTGCACACGAGTCATAAATTACATAACGAAGCTATTCAAATTTCAGAATAAGATTTCGACCCCGATATCAAAAAGTCAACCCCCCGGTCAAACTTCCCAAAATTCAATTTTGTTTGCCATTTCAAGCTTACTTCCACTACGGACCTCCAAATAATTTTTCGGACACACTCCTATGTCCAAAATTACCATACGGAGCTATTAACATTATCAAAATTCCATTTCGGAGTCGTTTACTCAAAAGTCAACTCTCCAGTCAACTCTTTCCATTTAAGTTTCTAAATAAGGATTGTTCTTTTAATTTAATTCTGAATCATCAGTAAATCACACTCGACCACACACACGGGTCATAATACTTATTACAAATTTGTTCGAAACCTTAAGTTGCTGAACGGGACATTAATTCTTAAAACGATAGGCCGGGTCGTTACATGAGGATTAAGAGTCGAGTGGTTGAGTTATGGTGATGAGTTGAGTGATTGTTGCTTGAGAGGTTGCACTTGCTTTGCACTTTTTGTTGTACTTGGTTGCTATTTGTCATTATTGTGAAATCTCTAAAAGATTTTATATCCGGATTACATAAAATTGAACTTTATAAAATTAATTTGACTTAAACTGCCGGATTTGAAAGCATGTTTATTCTTTACTGGAATTACTGAAAGTGAACTATAACTGTGTAGCTCGTCATTATCTTCAGTTCCTTAGTTATTATTGTTACTTGCTGAGTTGGTTGTACTCATACTACACCCTGCACTTCGTGTGCAGATCCAGGTGTTCCCGAATATAGCGGGTGCTGATCATTTTGCGCAGTTGATTTTCAGGAGATTTTGAGGTAGCTGCTGTGTTTCGTAGACCTTATCTCTCCTTCTCTATCTCCATGTTTATTGTATTTGGTCTCAGACTATTATAGACCGTATTTTTCAAACTTGTATTCATATTAGATGTTCATGTACTCAGTGATACCAGGTTTGGGGATTGTTTATGTTAGTATTTGTGAGATTTTGTATTATATTAAATTAATGTATTTTCAAACTTAAGAAAAATTGTGGTTTATCGAGATTATTGGCTTTCCTAGTATCGAGATAGGCGCCATCACGACATGTTAAGATTTTGGATCGTTACAAATATAATACATTCTCAAATTAAATTAGTAATATGACATTATAATACATTCTCGAATTAAATTAGCAATAGAAATGTTTAAGAAATTGTAACGACCCGGCCGGTCATTTTGACTATTATAACCACGTTCCCCCATTTACTACTCAATTAATGTCTTGCAATTGATTTATGACTTATCGGGTTAGTTGGTTCGGGTCCGGAAGGAATTCGGAATGAAATGAGACACTTAGTCTCATAATTGAAAATTTAAGTTAGAAAAGTGGACCGGATATGGACCTAAGTGTAAACGACCTCAGATTTGAATTTTGATGATTCCAATAGCTCTGTATGGTAATTTTGGACTTAGGAGTGTGTCCGAAAAAATATTTAGAGGTCCGTAGAGGAATTAAGCTTGAAATGCCGAAAGTTAAATTTTTGGGAAGATTGACCGGGGGGTGACTTTTTTATATCGTGGTCGTAATCCGATTTTGAAAATTTTAATAGGTCTGTTATGTCATTTATGACTTGTGTGCAAAATTTGAGGTCAATCGGACGTGATTTGATAGGTTTCGGTGTTGTTTGTAGAAACGGAAAGTTTCAAAGTTCATTAGGCTTGAATCTATATGTGATTCGTGTTTTAATTGTTGTTGGATGTGATTTGAAGACTCAACTAAGTTCGTATGATATTCTAGGACTTGTTGGTATATTTGGTTGAGGTCCCGAGGGCCTCGAGTGAGTTTCGGATGGTTAACGGATCAAAAATTGAACTACAACAGCTGCTGCAATTTTCTTCTGTTGGAAATTTCTTCTGCCAGAATCGAGCCCAGAAAATCGAGCCCAGAGTCGAGGGCCACGATCGAGCCCAGGGTCGAGGGCCACGATCGAAGACAGGGTCGAGGATCAGGATCGAAGCCACGATCGAGCCCATGTTCGAAGACATGATCGAAGGCCAGGGTCGAGGGCCATGATCGAGGACCTCGATCGAAGGCCAAGATCGAAGCAAAACCGAGGCAGTCTGGGCAGAATTATAAAGCAGGGACTTCGTCCCATTCGCCATTTTTGACAAATTAGACCTTGAGGAGATGCGATTTTGATAGATTTTCAAGGAAAACTTGAGGTAAGTCCCTTGTGATAATTTCTACTCCATAATATTGAATTATCATTGAATAATCCGACTAGATTACATGATTTTGAGGTGTAATCGGAGATTGGAACTTAGAAATTTGGAAATAAGATTTGTAGATTTGAGGGTTGAGTTGAGGTCGGATTTTGGTAAAATTGGTATGGTTAGACTCGTGGTTGAATGGGCTTCCGAATTTTGTAACTTTTATCGGGTTTCGAGACGTGGGCCCCACAGGCGATTTTCGAGCTAAATTTTGAATTTTTATGGAAAATTAGTATTATCTTATGAAATTAATTCCAATAATTTTTATTGACTGAAACAAATTATTTGTGACTAGATTCGAGGCATTCGGAGGCCGATTGGCAAGGCAAAGGCACAACAGAGTAATTTCACGTTTTAAGGTAAGTAACAGTTATAAATCTGGTCCTGAGGGTATGAAACCCCGGAGTCATGCGATTATTTTGGAGGTGACGCACATGCTAGGTGACGGGCGAGTGGGCGTGCACCGAGGGAAATGGGACTTGGTCTGTTCCGTGGAAACTGTATAGTTGAATAATTTATTGTTAGCTATATGCTCTCTATGTGTTGAAGAAATTTGACAGTAAATCATGTTCGAAATCATGCTTAGGCTATGTGATAGTACTGTTGGGAACCACAAAGGTCACATACTTATTGAATTATTTGGTAATTTGTATCTTATGCTCAGTCATGATTTTACTTGCGTATCATACCTCAGTCTTTCTTGATATTTGTTGATGCATTATGTTATCTTTGTTTGGGATGATCTTTTTGATTTCTAAGAGTTCGAGAGACTAGAGATGTTAAGGACTGAGTAAGGCCGAGGGCCTGTCGGTGAGGTAAGGATATTATGGCACGTGAGTTGTCCGTGCAGGATATTATAGCACGTGAGTTTTCTATGCAGATTATGACGATTGGGCTGTAGGAGCCCCTCCAGAGTCTGTACACACCCCCAGTGAGCGCGGGTACCCATTGAGTGTGAGTGCTGAGGGCTCAGAGCCGAGTGGTTGAGTTGTGGTGATGAGTTGAGTGATTGTTGCCTGAGAGGTTGTATTTGCTTTGCATTTGTTGTTGCACTTGGTTGCTATCTGTCATTATTGTGAAATCTCTAAAAGATTTTATATCCGAATTACATAAAATTGAACTGTATAAAATTAATTTGACTTAAACTGCCGGATTTGAAAGCATGCCTATTCTTTACTGGAATTACTGAAAGTGAACTATAGCTGTGTAGCTCATCATTATCTTCAGTTCCTTAGTTATTATTGTTACTTGCTGAGTTGGTTGTACTCATACTACACCCTGCACTTCGTGTGCAGATCCAGGTGTTCCCGGATATAGCGGGTGCTGATCATTTCGCGCAGTTGATTTTCAGGAGATTTTGAGGTAGCTGCTGTGTTCCACAGACCTTATCTCTCCTTCTCTATCTCCTTGTTTACTGTATTTGGTCTCAAACTATTATAGACCGTATTTTTCAGACTTGTATTCATATTAGATGTTCATGTACTCAGTGACACTAGGTTTGGGGAGTGTTCATGTTAGTATTTGTGAGATTTTGTATTGTATTAAATTAATGTATTTTCAAACTTAAGAGAAATTGTGGTTTATCGAGATTATCGGCTTACCTAGTATTGAGATAGGCGTCATCACGACAATTTGGGATTTTGGGTCGTGTCAGAAGTATATCCTAAAAGTAATGTGATTACATGACTAAAGATATTTACTTGTTCAATTTTATATGAATTAGACCGCCCGAAAGTAATTATACTAATAGGGTTCCTAAAGGTAATCATATAGGATTTCTAATGTGTAGTATTATATCCTAAAACTAATAGGATTATAAGACTAATATTTAGGATTTCAATTATGTCCTTTTATTATAAGTTATCATGCTTAATATTATAAGGTTATTTTTGTAAACCGACATTGTATTCATATTTTTATAAGAATATAGATATAGATAGATAGATAGATAATAACAGCTCACAAAATTAAGCATAAAAATTTGTAGATAAATTAACTTCTTGAGGTCTCTCTGCTAAAGAAAGACCAAACTCACTCACAAATTTAGTTCTCCCAGTATTTTAAATAACTTGACTTGGTTTTCGAAACTTTAATAGAAGAGATAATTTCGGAGACCTCTCTTATCTTTCTAGTTTACAATATTAGGTTTACCTCGCTTATTTGAAGTCTTTTTGTAACAATTCTTTTTATTTATTTAATTTTGTTATAAAAATTATCAATTTCTTTTACTGTTTAATTAATTAGGCATCTTTTCTGAAAAAACTCCGCTACAATAAAATGAATATGAACATTAGGAAAGGTTCGTTTCCTAAAGCTTTAGTGTTCGAAGTGGTAAAACTCTTCAAATGTCTTAAGGAGCATCTATTAAAAAACAAATGCCCAAAGTAGTCTTGACAAATCTCAAACATTAATAACACAACAGTAATGGTAGATCAATGATGTAGTCGAAGTTTGCATACCTGTGCGACATCTTCTTTGTAGACGACAACGATCTCAACAAATCCTCAAAATTGGAAGACGGGGGTCAATATCAGTGGTGCGGCCAGCCACCGAAAACGGCGGATCCTCCATTGGCAGAGGTACTGTCAACAACAACGCACACCTTACCCCTACCCTGGGGTAGAGAGGCTGTTTCCGATAGACCCTCAGCGCCCTCCCTTCAAGAACTCTTCATCTTGCTCTTGGGGTGACTCAAACTCACAACCTATTGGTTGGAAGTGGATGATACTTACCATTAGAGTAACCCACTCTTGGTTGGCAGAGGTACTGTCAATGAACCTTAAATTAATGTTTAAGTTTAGAAAGGGCAAATTAGTCATGTTATAAGTTTTTATAATTAAATAAATAAATAAAAAGAATTATTACAAAAAGACTCAAAATAAGAGAGATCAGTGTTATAGAGCTAAACCTCATGATATCTTCGAAATTATTCTCCTAAATAGAATAATGTTTTTGTATTTCTAGTATTTTGTTCATTTACTGTTTGGAAACAAATATATTATTGAGATTTTTACCTATACAGAATCAATCTAAGTTAAAAAGATCTCTTCTTATCAATACTTGTGCAGAGAAAGTCGAAAGCCAACAAGAGTAAGGGTAATTATAGTTACTGTTCTGGTTTATGTGACATTATTTATTTTTAATTCATTTAGAAAAAAAAATGATTCTTTTTAATATTTATAAATAATTTAACTTTAAACTTTTTATTTATATTTAATGACATAACTTTATAGTATAGGTGTTAACCGGACGGGCTGGTCCGGGCTGGACACGAAAACAAATAGCATGTCCAGTTATTATTCGGGGCTGGTTAGAGGACTGGGGTTCCGGGCTGGTAGTGGACTGGGATTTTTCGAGTTTTGGTGGGCCCATCCGGGTTCGGGCTTAACCGGTCTTGGCCGGGCTGGGTCACTTTTTTTTATAGTATATTTTGTTTTTCTTATTCAATGTTATTGATACTTAAGTGTTTGCACACTTTTAAGGCTTAGAATTAAACTTTAAACTTTAAAGTTTTAAATTTGAAATTTGAATTTTAAAATTTTAAAATTGAAATTTGAAAGTAAGTGGCTACAAAAAATTATTTAATAAGACCAATAGGCAATATGTAAGGATCAAACTCTGAAGGCTTTTATTTTATATTTTCATTGAATAATAAATAATACTTCAAATTAATTTGCAAGTTCTATTTTGATTTTTTTATTTTTGAACTTGCAAATTAAAAGTTTACAACAATTATAAAAAATAAGAAAGTACATGCTTTGTATCATTTTTGTAAGTTCATCCATGTCAATATGAGGTTCTTGATTTCCGACATTGCTTGAAACGAAACCATAAACTATTATATCTCCAATTTCTTGGTCCTCCGCTTCATCTACCTCTTCACGCCCTTGATTTCGCCGTTCTGATCTTATCCAATTTCTAAAGCATACTAGAATTTCCAAAGCGTTGTTGCCCAATGAATGACGGGTATCTCCTAGTTGCTGTCTTGCTTGGCTAAATGCGCTCTCTGATGCGACTGTTGAAATTGGCACATTTAGCACGTCTCGAGCCATGGACGAAAGAATAGGAAATTGATTTGAGTTGCTCCTCCACCAACCTAGCAGTAGAAATTTCTTTATGCGGGGCTCTGGTGACTTTTGCAAGTAGAATTGGAGTTCATTAATATTCCTGCTATTGGTTTGTTGATGCTCTCCTAGTGTAGATCAAATCAAATAATTTTCAACACCATCATTATCCTCCAAAGCACCAAATGCAGATGTTGAAACTGAACTTGAAGGAATATTTACCTCTACAGCAGCAAAACCATCAACAATGTTAGCATAATATTTATATAAAGTTTGTAAATGTTTGTAAATACAAGTTTCAATATCAGGGGTTTCAGTTGGTCAAATATCCATATAAACATATAAAACAATGATTAATTGGCGATAAGTGGTTATTTTGATAGAAGGATTTAAAATAGCACCAATTAGGTAAATATGGGGAATTGAGTAGAAATAATTTTTAAATTTATCTAGCATAGATTCAACAACAGAAGTATATCCTTCTTTCTTCTTCAAATTATGGAGTAAAAGAGAAATTTCAGCAATATGAACTAAACCATTTGCAATAGTAGGATAATAAACTCCAGAAAACTCAAGTGTAGCCACATAAAATTTTTGTAAAATTTTTACAATATCTTCAATGACATCCCAAGTTCTAGATGTTAACAAACGGTTAGGATCGGTACAATGAGAATTAACAATTTCAGTTATAGGCATTTTATATTTATAACAACATCTTAAGAATAAATAAGTATAATCCCACCTAGTACCTATTTCTTCAGGCATGAGTCTTGGTTTTAGTCCATATTGTACATATTTTTCCTTAAATGCATTTAATCTAGAACTTCTATTATTTTCTTGAATTACACCGACAACTCTTCTAACTAAAGTGATCTCATCTCTAAATAATTCAAGGCCACTCATCACAATTAAATTATAAATATGACATACACACCTAACATGAAATATTTCAGGAAGTGGTGGGTGTAGATGCAGTTTTAATATTGTAATAGAAGCATTGTTGTTAGAAGCATTATCAAATGACATACACAAAACTTTTTCTACAAGATTGTAAAATATAGCAACTTCATGGATAATATTACTTATAAATGCACCAGTATGACTTTGATCTTCATCATATTTAAAAGCAATAATACGTTTTTGCATATAAAAATTATCATCTATCCAATGGCATGTAACGGTCAAATAATCATTTTCATTTACAGCACAACCAATATCAGAAGTTAGAGAAACTCTACAAGAAAAACTGGCAAACTAATAACGGATATATGTCTGATATTATCCTAAAAGCCTAAAGATATCAGCTCCACAATACTTCTAGGAATACCTTTAAACAAAGGGTTATAAATTCTTTGAATACAAGTAACATGATATGGTACAACAACAACAACAACCCAGTATAATCCCACTAGTGGGGTCTGGGGAGGGTAGTGTGTACGCAGACCTTACCCCTACCCTGGGGTAGAGAGGCTGTTTCCAAATGACCGTCGGCATCCTTCCCTCCAAGAACTCCCCACCTTACTCTTGGGGTGACTCGAACTCACAACCTCTTGGTTGGAAGTGGAGGGTGCTTACCATCAGAGCAACTCACCTTGTCAAATGGTGAAGCATCAAAACTAAAAGGTAAACAATCTAAAATAATTATTTTAGCTAATTCTTCCTGATCTTTCACTATATCGTATTTACCCATTAAACCGCTAGTACCCGGGTTAATTCTTTTTTGCCCACCTTCCTCAGCTCCCCATGCAATAGGGTGGTTATCTACCATGTGCCTACGAAGTTGACCCGTTCCCCCTGCCTTACCTCCGGTCTAATGTTTATAAACTNATCATCTATCCAATGGCATGTAACAGTCAAATAATCATTTTCATTTACAGCATAACCAATATCAGAAGTTTGAGAAACTCTACAAGAAAGATTGGCAAACTAATAACGGATATATGTCTAATATTATCCTAAAAGCCTAAAGATATCAGCTCTACAATACTTCTAGGAATACCTTTAAACAAAGGGTTATAAATTCTTTGAATACAAGTAACATGATATGGTGAAGCATCAAAACTAAAAGGTAAACAACCTAAAATAATTATTTTAGCTAATTCTTCCTGATCTTTCACTATATCGTATTTACCCATTAAACCGCCAGTACCCGGGTTAATTCTTTGTTGCCCACCTTCCGCAGCTCCCCATGCAATAGGGTGGTTATCTACCATGTGCCTACGAAGTTGACCCGTTCCCCCTGCCTTACCTCCGGTCTAATGTTTATAAACTTCCTTACAAATTTGACATCTTACATAATTTTTATCTTCTTCTAGTCTTTCAAAAAAATTCCAACACTTACTTCTTAATCTTCGATTCCTCTTAATAGGGAGGGGAGACCTACTTGTATTACCACGACCTCCACCCCTAGTATTTTGAGTTTGACTAGCATTACCATGTGTAGTTGGTGGTGTTTCAAGATTATTAGGTGATTGAATATCATCTAAATTATCATCTATACCATAATTATTTTGAAGTCGCTCATAATCTACATTTAAATTTTCAGGTGAACTTTTAGAAATATGTGTAAAGCTACTAGAAGAACCAGTACCACCTCTTAATGTTTTAGAAGTTTTACTCTTACTACTACCACCCCTATTAGTACACGCTTTTTTGGCTGCTCTAAATATATCTATTATATAAATTATATTAAAAAATTAAATTAATAATTCTAAATAATAAAATAAAAATATACACCAAAGAAGAGAAAGGGATGGAACGAGTGTACCAGGATTTCGGATGCCGTACTAAATTTGATATCAAACTTCAGTTGATAGACTAATACTTGATATTTGATGATATTGAATATTGAATTATTGATGCCACACATCACTTGAATACTTGATATTTGATAATTATAATTTTGTAGTGACTAAAGTAAATATTTGATGAAACTTGAAATAAAAAGTAATTGAGAATTTAAGAGCAATAAGCAATATTATCAAGCGAGAATTGAGAGAGAATTAGGGTAGTAAAAGTACAAATTGTGAGAAAAAATGAAGAAGAAGGGGGGATATTTATAGTTTTTAAAATGTTAAAATTATAATTTATCAATTATTAGGAGTGAGGGCTATTTTCTTAAGGGGTAGGCAGAAATGGCTATTTTTGCAAAAATTGGCCGTTGCCCAACGGTCATTTTTGAATTTGACTGTTGGCAACGGTCCAAAAATAAAAAAAAATTATAACGGTAATCGGGCTGGACCTGGCTGTAGCCCGGTAACAAGTAACCGGGCTAACTGGGTTCCGGGGCACTGATTACCAAAATTTGTTCGTTCCCGCCCGGCTCCCCGCCCAACACGTCCCTACCCTCTAGCGTACCGGGCTGAATCGGGTCGAACCGGACTTTGATTGGGTGGGCCCGGCCCGATTAACAGGCTTACTTTATAGTCATATAAATATCATGACATTTTCAAGACTATAAATTTCAAAAGTTTTTTGTTCCTTCTTAAACTCCATACATAATCAAACGTGTTCATATAAAATGAAACAATTGGAGTATTAATAAGAGTAATTTAGAAACTCCTCCTGCTGAGTGCTGAACATATTGTGTTATAATTTAATCTAATATTTGTTTTTTTAAATAAATAATTAAGAGCCCGTTTGGACATAAGAATTTTTTTATTCTTTTTTCATTTTTTTATTTTTTTTCGAAATGGGTGTTTGGCTATAAAATTTTTAATTTTCACTTGAAGATGAATTTTGAATTTTTTTGAAAATTTTAAAAACTCCAAAAAACTGTTTTCTAAAATTTTCACTGAGATCACTCACTAAACTTAAAATATAACTCAAAATTATATTCATATCCAAACACAACTCTAATTTTCAAGGGTATAAAAATCTTTTGAAGCCACTTACTTTCAAATTTTATAATTATTATGTCCAAACGCCCAATAAATCTTTTGAAGGGTATAAAAATGATCGAAACTGTGTAGCCCAAGCAATGGATAGTACATATATACATCTATTTACAATCAATTTTACGCCATCTGATTGTTTAAAAATATAATACTAACATGGACAAGAAGAGTTTTTTTTTTAGTTTCTCACCCGGTATTCGATACCCGTATTGGCAGGGCCGATCTAATGGCCAAGCAAGTAAAGCCGTAGCTTAGGGCCCCTTATTTGTAGGGGGCCTCAATTTTTCTAACAATTAATGTATTTGTACATTCTTTTAAACAATAATAAGTATTTGAAAAGAAAAGAAAATGCAAGTTTCAAGGAAAAGGGACCTGTAACGACCCGACTTGTCGTTTTAAGAATTTACGTCTCGTTCAGTGACGTAAGGTTTCGAGCAGCCTCGTGATATGTATTATGACCCGCGTGTGTGGTCAAGTTTGAATTTCGGATAATTTGGAGTGATTTGGGACACTTAGTTCCTAAAAAGGGAGCTTAAGTTTTAGAATTTTGACCGTAGTTGGAACTGTATGAAAACAACTCCGGAATGGAGTTCCGTTGGTTCCGTTAGCTCCGTATGATGATTTTGGACTTAGGAGCGTGTCCGAAAAATTATTTGGAGGTCCATAGTGGAATTAAGCTTGAAATGGCGAAACTCAAAAATTTGGAAAAGTTTGACCGGGGGGTTGATTTTTTTGATATCGGGGTCGGAATGTGATTTCAAGAGTTGGAACAGCTCTGTTATATTATTTGGGACTTGCCTGCAAAATTTGACGTCATTCCGGGTTGGTTTGATAGGTTTCGACACGAGTTTTAGAAGTTGGAAGTTTTTGAAGTTCATAAGTTCGATTTGTGGTGCGATTTGTATTTTCGGCGTAATTTGATGTGATTTGAAACCTCGAGCGAATCCATGATATGTTATGGGACTGGTCGGCATGATTGGACGGGGTCCCGAGGGGCTCGGGTGTGTTTCGGACCAAATTGGAGCAGTTTGGATTGTTGTTGCTGAAGTCTGGTTTTCTTCTTCGCGAACGCGAAGGGAGTCCCGCGTTCGCGAAGAGGAATTTGAGGGGCTGATGATTTGTCCATCGCGAACGTGAAGCTGTGAACGCGAACGCAAAGCTGTGAACACGAACGCGAAGAAGGAGCATGGCAAGCCTTCGCGAACGCGGCCAGGCAACGCGAACGCGAAGAAGAAAGAAAGATAGGGGCCTGGGGTCGTTTGGCCTTCACGAACGCTAAGAGTGGAGCGCGAACGCGAAGGAGTTGGTCAGCTGGTCATCGCGAACGCGAAGAGGAAATGATGGGGCAGAAACAATTGGCCTTCGCGAACGCGACGAGGAGGTTGCGAATGCGATGAAGGATTTGAGGCAGTTGGGTTTTGGCCTTCGCGAACGCGAGGCAATGGTCGCGAACGCAAAGAAGGCCTATCTGGGCAGAATTAAAAGTCCCAAAAATGGGGGTTTGAGTTCATAACTCAAAATTAAAGTTGGAGCTCGGTAGAAGGCGATTTTTGGAGAGACTCTTGCGTGGGCGTTTGGGGTAAGTGATTCTTAACTAGTTTTGATTAATTTTCATGATTATGTCTTTGAATCCATCATTTAATTCGTATTTAATGGAGAAAAATCAAGCTTTTTGTAAAATCTTCCAAAAACGAAAATTTAAGATTTGGAAGTCGAGTTGTTATTGGAATTCGATAAAATTGGTACGGTTGAACTCGTATGGGAATGGGTGTTCGGATTTCATGAAAATTATGTCGGGTTCCGAGGGGCGAGTCCCGCGTTGACTTTTGTTGACTTTGTGGAATAAAATTTTTAAGTCGACGTATTATTATCCGAAATTATTTTCGATGAATTTTAATGAAGTTATACAATTAATTTGGATAGATTTGAGCTTTCAAGAGGTCAATTCAAGCAAGAAGGCGATTTTGGAACATTGACATAATTTCAATGAGGTAAATATCTTGCTTAACCTCGAGTGGGGGAAATTTTCCTTAGGCATTGAGTCTTATGTGCAACTTGGGTAATTGAAAATCATGTACGCGAGGTGACGAGTACGTACTTAGTTTATATGTACAAATTTTATTGAGTTAAAATCTTGAGCATATTGTGTAGTAAATTGGATAATTGTTGGCCTATATTTAATCATCTACTTGTCGTGCCTAAACCCTTGTTGTTGACTCTGTTGTTATATGGCAATGTGATGTGATTGTTATTTGATTATTTATGAAATTTCGTGAATTTGCTGGCTTAATAATTATTAGAATTTAATTTTATTTTGGATTTTCTCCTCTGCAAATAACTAATTAAATGAGTTTAAGAAGAGGTGTTTATATAATTATTGAAAAATTGATCTTTTATGAAGACTTTGCTTTATGTTGAGTAATTTCTATCTCTATTGATTATTTTTGGGTGTTGTACACATTGTGTGGAGCATTTGGTTATTTGCTGTGAAATTAATTGACTTGGTTGTAGCTCTGAAATTTGGTTGTGGCCATTGGGCAAAATTCTGATATGAATTGATTTTTTGTTATGTTGTTGTGATAATTTCCCGTGTAAATTATTGTGTTATGTGAGTTGTTATTTTGGGGAGATAAGGGTGGCATTTCACTGTTGATATTATGTGGTTATAAGGATGGTATTTCACTGTTGTGTTTGTTGGCTATTGATATTGTCTGGGTGGAGCGATAAGGGCGGCAATATGAGCGATAAGGGTGGCTATTGATATTGTCTGGGCGGAGCGATAAGGGTGGTTATAGGAGCGATAAGGGTGGCAATAGGAGCTATAAGGGTGGCTATTGTCAGGGACGATATGTGATGATGTGGGGTTGTGGTGTTGATAATTTTCATGTGATATGATTTTCTTGTGTTTATTTTTTATACCTTGTGCAAATTATCTAGTTGTTAGTAAATTGATAATAATCTGATTTATGTTGAAATTGGGAGCCTGTGGCTATTGCCAAGCGGTTTATAAAATAAAATGTGGGCACGAGATACCGTAAATTGTGATATGAGATGGGGATATTGGCACGTGAATTGTTCGTGCAGTTGTGATATAAAAATATGGGCACGAGGTGTTGTGATGAAATGATAATGATATTTGGCACGTGAATTATTCGTGCAGTTGTGATATAAAATGTGGGCACGAGATGTTGTGATGAAATGATAATGATATTTGGCAGGTGAATTGTCCGCGCAGTTGTGATATGAAGTGAGGGCACGAGGTGCCGGGCAAATATGATGATTTAATTATGGGCACGAGGTGCCGTTGAAATATAAAAATGGGCTGAGACCCGTATTTACGAAAAATATAAAAATGGGCTGAGACCCGTATTTTGATGATTTTGAAATGAGGTGTCACATGGTGACTTTTTAATTGAAAGAATTATATTCAA
>AWOL01S0058412.1:6609-17026 GCA_000715115.1 Nicotiana otophora | reverse complement strand
ATTGGAGATGATGGGGTGTTAAGGATGCAGGGTCAGATTTGTATACAGAACGTAGATGGGCTGTGTGAGTTGATTCTTAAGAAGGACAACAGTTGGCGGTATTCCATTCACCCGGGTGCAACAAAAATGTATCATGACTTGAGGAAGCATTATTGGTGGAGAAGGATGAACAAAGATATAATGGGGTTTGTAGCTTGGTATTTAAATTGTCAGTACGTGAAGTACGAGCACAAGAAATCGGGCGGATTGCTTCAGAGACTTGAAATTTCGGAGTGGATGTGGGAGTGGATCACCATGGACTTCGTAGTTGGTATCCCATGGACTTCACAGAAGTTTGATGCTATTTGGATCACTGTGGATAGATTTACCAAGTCCGCGCATTTTATTCTAGTCGGTACTACTTATTCTTCTGAGCGGTTAGCTGAGATTTATATTCCGCGAGATTGTTCCCCCCAACTGTATGTGCCAGTGTCCATCATTTCAGATAGGGGCACAAAGTATACATCACAATTTTGGAGAGTAGTGCAGAGAGAGTTAGGAACATAGGTTCAGTTGAGTACAACATTTCATCCTCAAATGGACGTACAGTTCGAGCGCACTATTTAGATATTGGAAGATATGTTACATACTTGTGTTATCTATTTCGGGGGTTCTTTGGATCAGTTTCTACTGCTAGCAAAGTTTACCTATAATAACACCTACCAATCGAGCATTTTGATAGATACGTATGAGGCCTTATATGCGAGACGATGTCAGTCTCCGGTAGGTTGGATTGAGTCGGGTGAGGCTAGGCTATTGGGTACTGACTTAATTCAGGATGCTTTAGAAAAAGTTAAATTCATTCAGGATCGAATACGCACGGCACAATCTAGATAGAAGAGTTATGCTGATCGGATGGTTCGTGATGTTTCTTACATGGTAGGAGAGAAGGTACTACTCAAAACATCACATATGAGGGGTGTTATGTGATTCAGAAAGAAGGACAAGTAGAGTCCTCGGTATATTGTGCCTTTTGAGGTACTTGAAAGGATTGGATGTGGCTTATAAACTTGCATTGCCGCCTAGTCTATTAGGTGTTAATTTAGTGTTTCACGTATCTATGCTCCGTAAATATGTCGGGGATCCGTCTCATGTTTTGGACATTAGCACAGTTCACCTGGATGTTAATTTGACTTATGATGTGGAACTGGTGACTATTTTGGATCGGCAAGTTCGAAAGTTAAGATGAAATAACATAGCCTTAGTGAAAGTGCAGTGGAGAGGTCAGCCAGTTGGAGAAGCTACTTGGGAAACTGAGCGGGAGATGCGGAGAAAATATCCACACCTATTTGACACTCCAGATATAATTCTAAACCTGTTCGAGGACAAACGTTTATTTAAGATAGGGAATGTAATGACCCGACCAGTTGTTTTGAGTATTGCAGCCCTGTTTCCCCATTTACTGCTTATTCTATGTTCAATTGTAGTTATGTGACTTGTCGGGGAGGTTTCAGAATGAATTGGAACACTTAGCTCCAAGATTTAAATCTTAAGTTGAAATAATTGATTGAATGAAGAATTATGTGTAAACGGCGCCGAAATGGAATTTTGATGGTTTCAATAGCTCCGTATGGTGAATTCTGACTTTGGAGTGTGTCAGGATATTTATTTAGAGGTCCGTAATAAACTTTTGCTTGAAATGACGAAAATAGGAAACATAAGTTTGGAAGTTTGACCGGGGAGTTGACTTTTTGATATAAAGGTCGAAATCCAATTCTGAAAATAAATTTGTTAGTTTTCATTAGGCTTGAATTGGGGTATGATTTGTGTTTTTAGCGTTGTTTGATGTGATTTGTGGCTTCCACTATGTCCGTATTGTGTTTTAGGACTTGTTTGGGTATTTGGTTGAGGTCCGGGGGGCCTCGGGTGAGTATCGGATGGTTAACAGATCGAATTTTGCACTTGGAGTTTTGCTGAAGTTTTTCTGGTGCACTGTCTGGTTTCATTCTATGTGATCGTGTAAGAAGGTTTGCGTTCGCGCAGGCTAAATTGGACAGCTTGAATATTTGTGCTATGTGATCGGCTAGGTAAGTTCACGATTGCGAAGCTGTTGGCCAGCAGTACTGGGCGAACGCGTGGATTAAGGCGCGTTCACATAGAGTGCAGGAGGCAACTGGATAATTCACGCGCTGTGTTATGCGATCTCCTATGGCTGTACGCGATCACATAGGGTAGACGAATTTATGCTTCACGATCACGTGAAGGGATCCGCGATCACGCAAGATAAAATTATGGCAGGGGAAACGTTTTCTTCGCGATCGCGTTAATTGGTCCGCAATCGCATATTAGAAATGACTGGGCATCAGAACTTATATTATGTTCATCTCATACGATGTGGAGCTCGGGGAGAGGCGATATTCAGGATATTTTCATTGAAAACATCGGGGTAAGTGTTCTTAACTCAATTTTTGTCAAATTACCAGAATCTATAGTTATTTTTAACATTTAATTGGTGTTTTAAGTTGGAAAAAAATTGTGAAAACCCTTAAGGTTAAATTCAAGATTTGAGGGTTGAGTTGATGTTTGAATTTTGTAAAGATGGTATGGTTGGACTCATCGTTGGATGTGCATTCATATTTTGTGACTATTGTCGGTCCCACTGGCGATTTTTGAGTGGAATTTCAGATTGTTTTTGGAAAATTTGTATTTTTATATTGAATTAATTCCTATAATTTGTGTTGACTGTATCGAATTAATTGTGACAAGATTCGAGGAGTTTGGAGGCTTGATTCGCAAGGCAAGGGCATAGTGGAATAAAGAATTACACGGTTTGAGGTAAGTAATATTTCTAAACTTTGTTCTGAGGGTATAAATTCCCGAAATTACGTGTTATGTGACTGGTTTGAGGTGACACACATGCTAGGTGACGACGTGTGGGCGTGCACCGTAGAATTTGTGACTTAATTGATTCTGTGAAGTTTCATAATCAAATAATTATATCATTATCCACCTATCCTCCACATGTTAGAGGAATTGAGCTGAGACTCATATTAAAGCTCATGTTTAGACTACATGCTGATATTTTTGGGACCCGTAGAGGTCGTGCTATTGTTGAATTAATTATTTAAAAATTTAATTTATACTCAGTCACATCTATTATTTATATATCACATCTCAGTCTTTGTTTCCATTCATTGATACATCATATCATTTTGTCGGGCTGATTTTCATGACATTTTGAGCCTGAGAGATTGGAGAAGTTAATGACTGAGTGAGGCCGGGGGACTAATTGGGAGTTATATTCATGGGATCGGGATGCACGCCGTAGCATGCTCTATTAATTTATGCCCGAACCTGGCTTATTATATCGCTTAGGCTGAAGGAGCCCCTCTGTAGTGAGCGCACTGGATATTATATTTGGGATGGAGTTGTTTGGGCATGGAGTTGCCATATATATTCACAATTGGGATGGTGTTCCTAGGGCATAAAGTTTCCTTATTTATTTATATTTGTAATGGACTTCGCATGGCATGGAGTTTCCTTATTTATTTACATTTGGGATGGAGTTCCCAAGGCATGGAGTTGCCTTCTTTCATTTATATCTAGGATAGATTTGCCATATACAATACTGAGCGACTAACTGTCAGCTGCTATTTATATTGAGGGATGGATCTTCCCTGGGTTGGACCTGCCCGTACAATACTAAGTGATTGAGCACTCTGAGAGTGTGAGTACGTGATGCTTCCATGGTAGTATACCATATACAGCATGTACATTAGTGTGTAGATATAGAGATGCCATATTCCTCTTATCATACAAGGTTGATTTATTTTACTTGTACTGAGTAATCTGTTAAACTTGAAAACATGCCTACATTTCTGTACTGTTATTTCATATTGGACTGTACCTGTTGAGCACATCACTACTTTCATCCCAAAGGTTATTCTTGTTACTTATGAACTACACAGGGTCGGTTGTACTCATACTACACTCTGCACTTCGTGTGTAGATCCAGGTACTTTCGAATACGGCGGCTGCTAGGTTTTGGAGAATAACTGTTGGAAATTATCGAGGTAGTAGTTTGGCGTCCGCAAACCTTGACTCTCTTTTCTTTCAGTTATTTGTATTGTTCTGTATTTCCAAATAGTGTTTTATCAATCAGACTATATCATCATTTAGATGCTCCTGTACTCAGTGACACCGAGTTTTTGGAGTGTATTTGTATCAGTATTTTTGGGATTTTCTATTTTATATTAATATTATGTTGTCAAACATAAAATAATTTGTGATTTATTGAGGTTGTCTGCTTTCCTAGTAATGAGATAGGCTCCAACACGACAGGTGAGATTTTGGGTCTGACCATGTCACATGTTGATCGAGTGAGTATTTATGAGATTTATATGTTTCCTACATCATTAGTAGTATTGGGAAGGTTTGGAACAAAGTTCTAGTTGATGTAAAGATAGTTATTAGTATTCGGTTGGATTATGGGTAGCTATTGTGGTTGATGGTGTCGATATGGGCTGATGGATCATGTGTTTCATCATGTGGATATACCTTGTTGATTTATGCATGAGTGTTTATGGCGCATTGCGGTTGATACAACGTGTTTATTTGAAGATCGGGTTTTTGGTGAAATACTTGGATGTTGAAATTTGGTTCCAAGGCTTATTAGTATGGGTGGAAGGAATATTCTTTAGTTGAGGTGGTGTTGTTAGGCTTCTAAAGATTGGGATGATGTGGGATCACCCGTGAGAATGTTTATGGTGATTTCAATCAGTGATTTGAAGACTTCAAAACGGTTCTTAGCATGTTCGAGGACGAAATTATTTTTTTACAGGCGGAGAATGTAACGACCTGGCCGGTTATTTTAAGTATTGTAGCCTCATTCCCCTATTTATTGTAACTAATATGTTCATTTGTGGTTACGTGACTTTCCGGGGTAGTTGGTTTGGTTTCGGGTGTGTTTCGGAGTGAATTGGGACACTTAGTCCCAAAGTTGGAAGCTTAACTTAAAAGAGTTTACTAGAGTTTGACATTTGTGTGGATGACCCCATAACGGTGTTTTGATTGTTCTGGTTGCTTCGAATAGTGATTGTGGATTTAGGCATATGTCCGGTTGTGAATATGGAGGCCCGTAAGTTGTTTTGACATAAATAGGTGAAAGTTGGAAAGTTATAGGTTTGGAAGGTTTATAGGTTTGACCGAGGGATGACTTTACTAATATAAGGCTCAGATTATTAATTCAGGAATTGGAATAGGTCATTTAGTTCATTTGGGACTTGCATGGAAAGTTTTAGGTCATTCTGAGGTGTTTAGGCTTGTTCGCCGTTAGTTTTTCATTTAGAAATGTTTATTAGTTCATTAGGCTTGAATTGGGGCGCGATTCATGGTTTTGGTATTGTTTTATGTGATTTGATGCTTTGAGTAAGTTCGCATTGTGCTTTTTGATTGGATGGTGTGATTGGCCAGGGTCCCATGGGCTTCGGGTGTGTTTCAGATGTGTTTTAGACCATTTCTTCATGTGTTGGAACTTTTGATTTCTATGCTTCTGGTATGCTTCTTCGCGATCTCGAAGAATGTGTTGCAATCGCATAGAGTTTTCGCTGGCAGGTGGCTCTTTGCTCTTCACGTTCGTGAAGATAAGGATGTGTTCGCAAAGCCTTGGGGTGTTTGTTCATCGTGAACACGAGTGTAAGTTAATCATGTTACTTTTGAGGTTGCAAATATTTAAGATCATGAACTGTATGTACCAAGAGGGTTTGAAGGATTAGAAGCTAAAATAATCGAAGAAAATAGGTTTCATCGAAACGCCAAGTTGGGAATGCTATAACCCTTACTTTGGGGGTGATACTAGAATGATTAACATGATAAGGAGGTGATATTATTAGGTATTTTAGTCATATTATAGTCATGTGTTATGTTTTGAAGTCAAACGAGTTAGGAAACAAAAGTCGACAAAAGTTGTCACAAGTTACGTTAATAATTTTACGTAAAGATTAGGTCTAATGTTACTCAGATTTTCTCTCAATGTAATTGGATTTACAGGGTGATCCAACAACCAAATTAAATATATTCAAGTCTAGTTTTCAACGCATTAAACCATTCATCGATACACCATCGGAGTATACAGATATTCGCTTTTTCACAAAAGCTGCACAAGCAGCTCCCTTTGGGACCCACAAGTGCGGTTGAAGTTTATCTTGATATATAAAGTTGTAGAATTTGTCTCTAAGGCTCACTTCTACCAAAATCATACCTAAAAAGTCTATCTAGACATCTTAAATACATCCTTAGGGTTTTGAAGCAATTCCATCATCCGCAATGCAAAACCAAGACACGAACACATCAACGCGATACTTACGACATAGGTAAGACTTTATCATCCCCCTTTCTCCTTATAACTCATTTTTTGAAAGAGATTCGTGGTTAAGGAAGATTTTTACCTTTATATTTTACTTATACAAGCATAAGTAAGGTGTGGATAAAAGGGAACAAGGTTTGGAAACAAGAACACAAGAGGTATGTAGGGTTTTCGTTTTGTTTTCGGCATGATTTTGTTTAGCTATGTTCTACCCTTTCTTCTAGATCGTTTACGGTTGTTCATGGGAAATATCAGCATGTATTGTATCCTTATATATTATTGAATCCCACATGTGAATTGTGGAAGGAAATATTTTAGGTTGGAGCTTCAAAACACAACAAGAGCAAAAGGGCAAATCCCCATTTGTCCTATGCCATCTAGACTTTCGTTTGTTCCGTTCCTTTGATGTTTTATGTATACTTAAACCCTATATGATCCTAATAGATTCATTTAAGATACAATAAGCTTAGTTATCATGTGTTCATGCTTAGATTATTCCTAAATCAGATTTATACTTTTATGTCACCAGTTAGCCACTATGAGCTGACATTACATTCACAATTCCGTTTTATCGATCATTCACTACTAAAAAAATCATATTTTAGCGATGGGCAAATTATGTAGCTAAAAAGAAACATCTGTCACTAATCTCATTTAGCGACGGACTAGCAATGGATTATCAAGAAATTCTACTAGCTACGAGCATTTTAGCGATAGATCAGCGACGATGTTCGTAGCTAATTCCAGTTTGTTTTGTAGTGGTTTGACACTGTTGTGGATAATTGGATCTCCTTTAGTTCGATGTTATCATCATGGCCGAGTATCCATTCCCGTGTATATTGCGGTGCTTGTTGTTATTTTTGGGGATCATCAAGTTTTAGTGGAAACTCTGCCGAAGTGTTTGGAAATTCGAAGAGTTTGACAAATGTTGAGTTCCTTGGTTCTAAATTGGTTATAGAGGGATCCTAATGAGTTAATTTATCTTAGTATCTCATGTACAAACTTAGTTTCCCCCTAACATGGTGATAGGCTCCTATGTCCAACTTATGGACAACGAGCGTTAGATTACGTTTGTGATTCTGTTCATGGTTTCCTTCATGATCTCCCGAGTCCATATGATATTTCCACATGTCTTGTGCC
This sequence comes from Nicotiana otophora, assembly GCA_000715115.1. Taxonomy (NCBI): domain Eukaryota; kingdom Viridiplantae; phylum Streptophyta; class Magnoliopsida; order Solanales; family Solanaceae; genus Nicotiana; species Nicotiana otophora. The sequence continues at coordinate 9,543 of AWOL01S0058412.1, read as the reverse complement.
TCATACATGCTTACATTGATTATGATTTAGGAATATATCCCATAACACCTGCAAGGCCTATTGATTATATGTTGGGGGATATAGCCCATAACACCAGTCGGCCCTGTTGATTATATATTTACTTGCTTGGGTAGGGGGTAGGTATATATGCCATAACACCAGTCAAGCATGTTATGTATGCGTATGCAGCTATAGTGTGCACTGCAAGACAATACATGAGGCTAGTTTAGTTTTACAGTTACCTGATGTCACGCTCCAAAATCGGGGAGCGTGACCGACTCTCAACCGAGTAAACCCGGACGAGCAAGCCTATTAGATTTCCTTTTACCCAGACTCATTCATGGATAAATAGTTTACATATTTTCGTTAATCATACAATAAGATGATCATGTCTGCAATACAAATTTCGTGCCATAAATTACTTCATTTTAAGTTCTCAAAACACACACACACCTTCATGGTTCAAAGTGGAACAAGTGATTTGATCACAACACAACTTGCTTATCATTCCCAACACCCATATACAACCCACACTTAGTCTACGGAGCCTCTAAAAATACCAAAGAGTACAATGATAGTGCCGGCAACAAGGCTCCGGCTATATCTCAAAACACGATAACACATACTAAACAAAAGATGCACAACCCCGTAATGAGATGGGGCTCACCAAGTCAACCGGGAATAATGAGCAATGCAATCACCGGTTAGTATCCTTTGATGTGGAACCACCTACATCCATTAAAGATGTAGCGCCCCCGGCAAGATGGACGTTAATACATGTTGAATAGTACTTGTATGCAAACCAAACACCAATTTAAGAACTCGGAAATATATTATGAATATGATGAATCAAAGAGACAATGGAATAGCATAGATAGTCGTTTAAACCAAAGCAAGCTCATCAAGAGCTATCATTAACATTTATAGAATTTAAGATGAGATCCTCTGTAACCATTTTCACAAAAAGCGGCCCCGCCGCCTCACCCCAATGTATGCAGGTGGAGATGTAAGCACAATACCAAATCTCTTCTCAGGAGGCCCTGCCGCCTCACCCCAATGTATGCGGGTGAAGGTGTAAACACAATACCCATTTTCACACAAGTGGCCCCACCACCTCACCCAAATATATGTGTGTGGAAATGCATCAACGATACCAATACCTACACAAAACGGCTGCCGCGCCCCCCTTTTCTCTCTCGCGAAAGTGGGCTTCGATGTGTGACAACTCTTTTGAGTGGGAGTTAAAGTGTTAAAAGAAGAAGATTCACCACCTAACAATTTTTAAGGTGCGTTAGAGCACCTATTATGTAGATAACTCTGTTTGACTAGTCAGCGTCACCAAAGATTGGGTAAGGGCTCAAATTACCTCAAAGAGAAGGTGTTAAGCACTCCTCGAGGTCCACAACTGTGGGTCCCAACCAAACTTAAGACTATGTGGTTTATAATTAGGCAAGATGATTAAATAAGCAAAGAGAATAAAAGGTCAAAAAGTTTCATTATAACACAGTGAGAATTGGTACAAATCTTAAGGACTATAAGGATACAACTATAATGGTCTATATTAGATGACTATGTGTATAAAGAGAAAAAGGGGGTCCTAAATTTTTTAGCCTAAAGGATCACCCCGCGCAAATTAAATAATACTTCGCAACTCCTTTTAGGTACGAGTTGCTCATATTATTCAGCGGGCAAAAACTATCAACTCCTGCTACCCGATTACGATGTTGAAGCTGTTTCCTTAAAGCATTCTAATTCAATTCTAGGTCGCGTCTTATGCGTTCACTACACGTCACATGCCTATGGTCCAGGAGGTGTTAGACCTCTATTTGGGTGGTTCTACACTTTACTTAGGCTGGTCAAAATGATAAAAACTAAACGACATTCAAAACAAATAGGACTTCAGTTAAGGACAATTAAAGGCTCAAGTTAGCCTCCACACATAGACGACAAATGCACGTAAATAGATTTCTACGTTAGGCACTAGACAGTTTCAGAATTGAGGAAAATTGAAGTCATTAAGCTCTATAGACATGGTTTATATACAACGACCCAGTTTAAGAGTATCTAGTACTGTTATGCTGTTTATTGAGATTACAGATTATAAGTTATTAAAACCTATAGACATGGTCTCTAAGTGATTTACGCAATAGGGGGAATGAAAACTATTGGGAACACTCAGAGTTACTCGTGTTTGATCCTATTGGCATGCTTTCTAAGCAAGTAGCAGTGTTTTATAGCTAGGTTCTAATAGTTTGCAGTTGAAAGCTGATTCTATAACACTTCGTCCCTATAGGCATGTTTTCTAGGCGAGCAATAGATATAACAATAGCTGATGAATCAATTAAGAACCTATCGACATGATATCTAGATGAGGACCAGTAGAGCATAAGCTAGTATAATCCTATAAGCATGGTATCTAATGAACATGCTGCCATTATGCAAATTGAAGGATGGTCATTGGAATTTGTTTCCTATAGGCATGATGTCCAGTGACACATAGCAGTGTACATGGGAATAAATAGAGTATTTAAGCTCATGCTTTGATTGTAAAGAAATTGTGCGAGTGTGTGATTCCCCTAATGGCAGGATTTCTGCTAGTGTACATGGAAATTCAAATAGCATATATAGCAGTTGGATAAAATAACAAGTAAATCATACGAATCCTATAGGCATGTTTTCTACCCTTTAATGCAAACATTGGAATATACTGTTTCCCCAATTTCACTAACACTCCAATTATTTATTACAAAATTATTATAGACCAGATGAGGAATATAAGTACAAATATTACACAAGAAATTATAGTAGGACTAAAGCAGGCCCAAAAGAGATACCCAGTATTTCCTGGGCCTTTAACATACTCCTTCTTCGCAAATAGCATGCCCAGATCCAAACAGGGGACTATGCCCATCAGCACAGCCCAAAAGTCATAGA
>AWOL01S0058407.1:0-20452 GCA_000715115.1 Nicotiana otophora | reverse complement strand
AAAATATTAAAATGAGAATTTAATTAACCATTTAGTGTTGACTTACCTGAAAGTGGTGTCCGGCGCCATCACGACCTTTAACGGATTTTGGGTCGTGACATTTTTAATGGTTGTCAATTGTGGAGAGTCAAACATCTTCCAAATTTATTGATTGACAATTTCAATTTGAACACCTATTGTGCAACATGAAAGAAAATTGCTAAGTTAAAACGATTGAAATCCATTGATGACTTCCATTAAAACTCTATACAACAAGAAAGTATAAACAAAACAGAGAATATCAAATGAAGAAAAATTGAAAAAAAATAGAGAAGGAGAGTAGAGAGACGAAGACAGAGACAGAGACAGAGACAGAGACAGAGAGAGGCGGAGAGAGAGACGGAGAGAGAGTGTGGGCAAGTATAAAGGGATAAAGAAATAATTAATATTCCTTATTCAATTATTAATATAAAGGGATACTCATTTAAAACTTATTTGTATATAATTGGTATATTANGAAAATATTAAAATGAGAATTTAATTAACCATTTAGTGTTGACTTACCTGAAAGTGGTGTCCGGTGCCATCACGACCTTTAACGGATTTTGGGTCGTGACATTTTTAATGGTTGTCAATTGTGGAGAGTCAAACATCTTCCAAATTTATTGATTGACAATTTCAATTTGAACACCTATTGTGCAACATGAAAGGAAATTGCTAAGTTAAAACGATTGAAATCCATTGATGACTTCCATTAAAACTCTATACAACAAGAAAGTATAAAAAAAACAGAGAATATCAAATGAAGAAAAATTGAAAACAAATAGAGAAGGAGAGTAGAGAGACGANTATACAACAAGAAAGTATAAACAAAACAGAGAATATCAAATGAAGAAAAATTGAAAAAAAATAGAGAAGGAGAGTAGAGAGACGAAGACAGAGACAGAGACAGAGACAGAGACAGAGAGAGGCGGAGAGAGAGACGGAGAGAGAGTGTGGGCAAGTATAAAGGGATAAAGAAATAATTAATATTCCTTATTCAATTATTAATATAAAGGGATACTCATTTAAAACTTATTTGTATATAATTGGTATATTATATATGACCATGTAATTAAATTAAAACTTGAGTAGGGAGGGTAATAAGGTTTCAAATAGTGTATAGAAAGGTAAAAATCTCTTTCCCATAAAACTGAAATTTCTGGAATTATTTTAAGACCACTTAAGTTCTATATTTTCTAAACTAATTGTGAAACCGTATTAAAAGTTTACAATTATAAGTATTTGGAATGACTAATAGATCAATATAGTAATTTAAAGATTAGTTAATATTTTGATATTGAGATAACAATTCATGCACACACATTTTATGCAAATCGATTTAGAGTACAAGGAGAACGAAAAGACGGGGAAAATAATTCTAATGTAAGCAAGAAAAATAAAATTTAAGTTAATTAAAAGGATTGGAAAAATTATTGATGCACATGTTGGTACTATTTTATTAATTAGTCTCTATACTCGTGTGTTTGCACGAATATCTTAAGTGCACAAAAACAATTAGAATTTGTAAACTAATCATTTATCTCACATAATATATGTTATCTAACGAATAGGAGTTCAAAATCCATGTCCAATCCAATCAAGTATGTAAAGGATTCAGTGTTTTAAAAGGCGTGGGTGTAAGGCGAGATGTTTTACATATGCCTCAGCGAGGCATAAGCCCTGAGGTACGGGGCGTAAGCCCCATAGGTATTTAATTTTTAATATTTTATAAAATAATATAATGATAGTTAATATTTATAAACAGGTAAAATTGCATAAAAATTGAAGAAAATTATAAATATGTGAAATATATATATATATATGTATGTGTGTGTGTGTGTGTGTGTGCGCGCGCGCGCGCTCTATCTCTACAAAAGACTAGTCAAAACAATCTATTATACGCTACTTATAAGCACAAGTAACTTGAGTCTAAAAGAATAAAGTTTTCTACATAGAGGAACAAAAAGGATGATTAACCTGCAATTTGAACTTTGAACTTGCTGCTATGAAGGAGAATGTAGTTCTCTTTGTAACTGTAAAACAAATTAAATATTCGTTATTTTTGGGAGATATTGGCAAACGAGCGGACAAGATAAAGAATTGGGAAAGACCATGAATTAGGGCTTCAATCAATAAAAAAGGTTTTGACTTTTAAATTTAATACTTTTGAGTTCCTTTTTAAACCTTTTGAGTAATTACCAAACTGACTTTTGAGAATTTGGGTATTATATGAAGAACTTATTCAACAAAATTTGTTTTAATTTGAAAAAGTCTCTGGGGCTTACTCCTCACTAAACAAACGCGCCGAACGCCCGGGCGTACGCCCCGAACATCCGGGCGTACATCCCGAATTGCTGGGCTTGCGCCTCTTGAGACTTTCGCCCCACACCATCGCCCCGGGGCTTGCCCCGAAAATGCCTTTTAAAACACTAAAAGGAATATGATATAAATTCATAATCCTTCTCCAATTAAACTCTATTTTATTTTTAAAAGCTTATTAAGTGCACTGGTGGAAGAGAGTGAAATTGGCAAATGATACTAATAATAGGGATTAAAATAAATCCACGATTGAAGATATTCAGCAATAAGTGAGCAGGCTCTCAATCAAAACTAACGGTCTTAATTAACATAGATTATTTGGTATTGTAACGATTCGACCGGTCGTTTTGAGCTCTAGCACGTCCTTCGGCAGTTTGTGGTCATGAGTAGCTTCACTTCGGGTATTATGACTTGTACGTGTGGTCGGAATTGAAATTCGGGAAATTCGGAGTTGATTTGGAGAGAAAAGTCTAATTTCGGAAACTTTAAGCCGGAAGAATTGACTAAGGTTTAATTTTTGAGTAAACGACGTCAGAATCGGGATTTGAAAGGTTCCAACAGGTTCACATGATGATTTTGGACTTGGGCGTATGTCCGGATCGGGTTTTGGATGACCCGGGAACGTTTCAGTGCTTATTGTGGAAGTTGGCATTCTCGAAGAATTTCATAAATTTGGGTTGAGGTGCATTTCAATGTTATCAATGTCCGTTTGGCATTCCGAGTCTGGGAATAGCTCCGTATGGTAATTCTGGTATTGGGAGCGCGTCCGGAAGTGGACTTGGTGGTCTGTAGGTCATTTTGGGGTCATTTGGCAAAAGTTAGAAATTTAGATAATTTTGAGAAGTTTCACCGGGAGTGGACTTTTTGATATTGGAGTCAGATTCCGATTCCAGACATGGTAGTAGGTCCGTAATATCAATTATGTCTTGTGTGCAATATTTGAGGTTAATCGGACGTGATTTGACAGGTTTCGACATCGATTGTAGAAGTTTGAAGTTTCAAAGATTCATTAAGTTTGAATTGGAGGGTGATTTGTGTTTTGTGATGACCCTATAGATCATTTTATATTTTAAAACCTAATTCTGTGTTTCGAATTCTCAAAAACCTCATTTTAGCCTTCCTCGATTTGCATGCGCAGTCCAGGTGTTCTTCCAGAAGGCTTATATGTTAACAACTGATAAAAATAAGAATGTTTCCTTAGAAATTCATTTAAATTGACTTCGGTCAACGTTTTGAGCAAACGGACCCAGATTCGTATTTTGATAGTCCGGGTAGGTCCGTATCGTAATTTGGGACCTGGGTTATGCCCGAAATCGAATTCTGAGGTCCCTTGCTCAAGATATGGAATTTTGATGAAACATTAGAAGTTTGAAAGTTTAATGATTTTTAGAATTGACTGATGTTTGGTCTTGTCGATACCGGGTCCGTATTTTAGTTCTGGAGCCCGTTACAGATCCATTATTATATTTATGACTTGTCTGTGAAATTTGGTGAGAAACGGAGTTGATTTGACGTGATTCGGACGTTCGGTTGTGAAAATAGAAGTTTTAAAGTTTTCTTGAAAATTTCATTTGATTTGGTGTCCGATTAGTTGTTCTAGGCATTATTTTGGTGTTATATTCACGTGAGCGAGTTCGTATGAGGTTTTTGGACTTCTGTGCATAATGGGTTTGGAATCCCGAGGGCTCGAGTGAGTTTCGGATAGGCTACAAAAGCTTTTTGCACTTAGAAATCTATTTGTTTTGTGCTTCAGTTATTATCTGGTGTGTTCTTCTTCGCATTCGCGAAGGTACTCTCGCGAGCGCGAAGAGTAAACTGGGGCAGGGTGATTTTCTTAATCGCGAACGCGACCAGCTTCTCGCGAACACGAAGCTTTAGGGACCTGGGGGAGGGGTCAGTCATTCTTCTACGCGAACGCGAGCATGGGCTCGCGAACGCGAAGTCCAGGGGGAGCAGACTTCGCGAACGCGGAGGAGGACTCGCGAACGCGAAAGCCACTCGGGCTGCTGCTTATCGCGAACACGGCAGGCCCTTTGCGAACGCGAAGAAGGCCTTACGCCCAGACCTTAAAACAGAACCAAAACGGGATTTTATCCATTTTTCATAAACTCTCCATTAGAGCTCGGCCTAGGTACGATTTTGAAGAGAAAACTCAACATCAATTCATAGGTTTGTACTCTTTAACTCATTTTCTTCCATTTCTATCATCACTCATTAGATTCCTAGCCCTAATCTTTGTTCTTTCATGGTATAAAACTAGGGATTTAGGAAGAATTGGGGGATTTTTGCAAATTGGGGATTTAGACCTCAATTTGGGGTCGGATTTCGAAACTAATTACATAATCGGGCTCGGGGTGAATGGGTGAATGGATTTTGGTCTGAACCTGGGGTTTTGACCAAGCAGGCCCGGGGTCAATTTTTGACTTTTTGGGAGAAAGTTTGTGGAATCTAAATTTATGCATTGTAATTGATTTCTTTAGCAATATTTGATATTATTGAGTAGTTTGTGGATAGATACGAGTGGTTTGGAGGTGGATTCTAGAGGAAAAGCGGTAATTGAGCATTGAGTGGCCTTTGGAGCGAGGTAAGTGTCGTGGTTAACCTTGATTTGAGGGAATAGGACTTGTTTGTCTATTTTTTATATGTTTAAATGTTGGGGAACAATGTATATATGAGGTGACGAGTACTTATGCGTTGTAGTCGGGTTAAAACATACGAGTGAGACTTGGTTTCTTGCAATTATAGCTTCCTTTGTTCATGTAATCCATGTTTAGACTAGTATTATTAAATTGATCGTTCTTATCATATTTATAGATCTTCTGGTGATAATTGAGTATTGATTCCGAAGTTGAGGTTGATATTGTGGAACCAAATGTTGAAGTAAGGCTTGTACTTGTTATTCTATCTCTCTGTTGTTATGTTTTCATTACATTATGGTAAGGGAGAGTGTTAATGCACGAGGGGTGATGCCGTGCCATATTGTGAGTGTTAATGCGTGAAGGGTAATGCCGTGCCATGTTATGAGAGTTAATGCACGAAGGGTGATGCCGTGCCGTTTCTATTGATTTTATGGTGTGGTTGAGAGTAAAAGCACGAAGGGTGATGTCGTGCATTTTTCCTTTACTGTGTTTACTTATTCTTATTGGTTTATTGTATATTGGCTGTTCAAGTTACCATTCTGCTGTAGTTCTATATCTCGTATTCTCCTCAGCATGTTCCCCGATCACGCCCAACTATGCCTTATAAAAAGGACTAAGCGGTCGTTGCAAATATATTCCGGTTAACAAGTCCAGAATCGAATCCTACAGGGAATTAACCTATTTAGCACATCTACTAGACTCGCACAAATTCACGCAATCAATATTCAGAAATATTAAAATAACAAGTTGGATGTTTGCTAACTAAATAACACGTAATGAAAATGCAGTACTTAATAACTAGCTACGAACAGGTTGTAGACAAGAATTGGAATGATCTAAGGTTATGATTTTCCCTATTGTCGGAATCCTTTCCTCTATGTTTCCTATAAATTTTCCTAAGTTTTCTTTACCGATCATGGGTGCTCTGAGTGTCATAATTCTCTCCCGAGTAACTACCACAATTTACTAGATATATTCTTCCGAATTACGCTAGTTGGCACTAAGTACGGCTCACTCGGATCGCACCAAGGTTTCGTTATTCCTAGGCCCACCTTTAAACCCTCCGTATTGATCCCTCATATACGTTAGGAGTGATGTTATTCAACAACTACCTAAATATGTACTCTCTTCCGAGTAATACACACGAAATAGGCACAGTTGATTGAGAGCTCTTCAACCAACCAAAATATAAACGTAGTTGAACAAATAGAGAAAATACTACGGCAAATTTATATTAACGTAATAGGAAAATCATCTTCAAATAGGTTCCATCAAAACCCTAGATTAGGAGTTTAGCTATTTATACTCATAGTAACAATATCTCAAATATTTTTCATAACTAAATTACAAAGTAAAGATGAAAGAGTATAGAAATCGATGATTCTATCTTCCAACTGGTGTTCCACGAGCTATTCTTGCTTCCGGTCTCAAAAACCCCTTCGAAAATGGTGTTTTATGTCTATTTATATGTGTAGGAAAAGACCTAAATGACATAGGTCAAGTCCTAGTCAAACCAGGAGACGAAATAAGCCTTCACAATCCGGAGTAAGCGCGCCTCAGACCATGACTTACGAGGCTCCACGCGAGATGAACCTCGCCTAACACTGTGCGGCGCCAGCTCCCACGAGAGCTCGAGCTCGCCTCACCCTTCGCGACGCCTGCTCCTACGCGAGCTCAGAGGCTCGCATCTCCAACTTCCACGCGAGATCAAAGGGTCGCCTCGCGAGCTTCTTCATCTTTTCACTGCTTAATGCATTCTTTCTTCTTTCCACAGTTTTAGAGCATGCTTTATTCTTTAAATCTTCCTTTTCCTCTAATTTCATCTCCAATTTACCTACACATAAAATAGACTCCATTACGCGCAAATAAAGTGTAGTTTAAAATTAAAGCACATAAAATGCAAGGTAATTAATATACTAAAATATGGAATTATAGCCACACATCAATACCCCACACTTAAACATTGCTCGTCCTCGAGCAATCAAACTACACTTATAGACACGACCTTTTTAAGCAATTTCCTTAACTCATCACACCATGAATCTTTCAAATCGACTAAGCACAAAGGTATAACATCCTCACCTCAAGATTTGACTCACAAATACCATGCCTTATTCACAATTCACTTACTTACTCTAATATGGAGGTCAATGACATTACTTTTCCTTTATGAATCACGTGCTCTCACCCAACAAAGAGCTTAGTTCCACACACAATGAATTTTAAGAACGTAGGAACTCAAGATAGGAAACATTCACTCGCTCTCAGAAATAACATTCATATGCCACAAATGATACACCATAGGCTTCCCCGTAGTGTAATACTCTAATAATCGAGCTCATTCAGTCCGGGATTAAGTAGTACTTTAATTGGTTGTAATGTAGGTTGCGGGTCGGGTATGATACATTTGGATATGAGTGATTACACCTTCCTTAAACACTTTAATACATATACTTTAATACTACAGCCCATACTTATGTCAAATCAAAATTTCACCTTCACATCCAAGTATAGTACCCCATACTTCTTTAAGCACAAGTATATCACTAGCCACTGCCATCAAGAATTATTTTTCATACAATACAACTATATATATTTTCTTCTTTCCTTCAAGTGGCTTTTATTGACATTTGTTTTTCAAACGATGCACCTTTCTCCTTATTTCATTTGTTCCACTCAAAAGACAAACCATCACCCCACACTTTAACTTTTACATAATTTATCACAATTCAAGTGCTCATGAGAGGTGACAAGGTTCAAATATATGGTCGATTCAAACAAAGGGGTAAGGCTTGTAATGTGGTTACCAAAGAAGAAGAATTATAGGCTCAAAGGGGCTAATTACGTTACATAACATTTAGGTGGGTAAACTATATATATTTGGCTCAACAAAGAAATGCCTATATCACATCCCAGACTGAACAAGACTACTATTTTGCTTTGCACACACACAGGGAAAGTTCTAGACATCAAATGCAATGCACAGAATATATACAAACCTCACACGCACATGGCACATAGCTCACTCATGATTGGTTTTATCACGACACTCCAGTCAAAGAAGTTAAGCAAATTTAAGAATCTACGATTTAAGGTACTTATACTAGAGTCAAAAACTGAGCCTAAGCGTCACAACCAAAGTACTTACTATTCTCAAGGCATAACACAGTCAAGAGATATCGCTGCAATTCAATTCATAGCCCAGTGGTTTCTACTCCTAAAAATTAAAACTAACTACACCCGGTTCAACTAAAAACCCTTGGAAAGAACCGCGGCCCGAAGAAAAACCCAGGGGGAATTACTACACTACCTACAAGAAAATATTTTTGGTTATTTTCTTTAGACTTAATTTCCTCAAGAAAACTGTGTAGGAGATCCATCGTCGGAAAGAGTCAAATTTGTTTCATTTTTTTTAAAAGGCTACGATGATACTAAAAAAATATAACTAAAACAAAGCTAATTTTTACAAGTTACCACCCCACACTTATTTTATGCAATGTCCTCAGTGCATACATAAATTAACAAAACACGAAAAAAATGAGTAGGGTGTAGGAAAACTCCCTGATCAAGCTGCGTCATCGCCTTCCTCTTCTGAGGCTACCCACTCCTCATCTTGTGCTTCTTCCTCCTCATCCTCCTCCTCATCATCTTCTGACTGCTCTGGCTCAGCCTCGGACTGCTTAGGTGTGTTGACATACTCATCGTCTGGGAGTCTGTATCCATCACCAAGCCCAACCAGCTACTGAGCATGAGCATTGAGCGGGAACCGCTTACCCAATATGACCCTCTCCTCTGTAGTGACTGGCCGTCCCCCGATCCGAAGCTGCAAATCCATCATCCCATATAAATGGGCCATAAAGTTGTTATCATGAGCATTGCGCTCGGCACCTGTCACAGATGGCATGTCAGTCACTTCCTTAACTCGGATACTTGTAATGTCCATTAGTATTAGGGGCTGATCAATGATGTGAACGAACACTGGCTCCTCCTCAACCTCTTCGTGTCTCAAGAACTGAGTTAACATATTTGGAAATGGCATTCGATCGATCCTCTTACTAGTTCTTACTAGAGACATCTGGTAGCGGATCAAATGACCCACATTCACCCTCTGACCCATCATGAGGAAATATAACACACACGTCCTCTCACAGCTAATAACCGTGTCATGATTTCAAGGTAGGAGTCGTGTATTAATCAGTTTTAGCCATACTTGAGCCTCTGCCCTCATCTTGTTCTTGGTGAATTTCCTGTGCCGATTTGTTTTCTTATCTCGAACACAAGCTGCCACAGAATTGACACCACAAAGAGTGTGTCTCAGCTCTCGATATGTAGGACAAGTGATTAAATAGTCCAATGGCTCCTGAGGAACATCTGGAGCACCTAAGAAATTACATATTGTCGTGGCTGAAAAATCTATCAACCGTCCACGAATCGGCACCAGCTGTTTAGGATCCTTTGGATCAAACCCAACATAGAATTCCCGAACCAGATTGAGATTTATATCCCCTGTATTTTTAAACACATAACTCAACCCCGACTCATAGATGCCTTTCCAAATCGCTTGGTACTTGGCTTGCAGGCGACACTTATGAATAACAGCTTTTGGATATACATGTTTTGGCCTACAACGCTTGTACCAATTCTTAGTGTGTGGGGGTATGCTTTTGAGTCCAAACTCCCGCTGTCCTTAAGGTTGTGGACGAGTGGCTGCTATAGCTGCCACGACTTGCAGTCCTTCACCTTGACTGGAAGTAGCTTCCCCCCTTTTCTCTTCTTTGGGGAAGGTACGGAGGTAGCCTTTGCTTTAGACGGAGCAGTAGATGTGGCTTTGCCTTTATCGATGTATTTTCTTGGAGGCATATTCGTACCTACACAAGTGAGCATGAATCAGTTTAAGCTGCATTGCAACATGTCAAAATATGGTCTTGCCACCCCACACTTAAAAGTTTCACACATGATTTTCAACAATTTCCGAGGCTACTTAGATTTCACCTCATATTTTCTTAGCATGAGAATCAAACAATGACACATGGGTGCTTCCTCCAATTTTGAAGCATCGGTCTACCGGTGAGCCACCCCATACTTAAGATTTTAAAGTGGTGCACGCCTACATAGCACTAGTCTGATAATCCCGAAGACTCAGGCTCCAATGGGGATAAAGAATGCCTTTGAGGCATTATAACAAACACTTAGCATACACTAGTGCCATGGGAGTGCTTGTAGGGGTGCGGGATTGCCTCACCCTCCTAAATCGTCTTGGGAGTTCCCTACTATCATTTGTTCACACAATAGNTCAAGAACTGAGTTAACATATTTGGAAATGGCATTCGATCGATCCTCTTACTAGTTCTTACTAGAGACATCTGGTAGCGGATCAAATGACCCACATTCACCCTCTGACCCATCATGAGGAAATATAACACACACGTCCTCTCACAGCTAATAACCGTGTCATGATTTCAAGGTAGGAGTCGTGTATTAATCAGTTTTAGCCATACTTGAGCCTCTGCCCTCATCTTGTTCTTGGTGAATTTCCTGTGCCGATTTGTTTTCTTATCTCGAACACAAGCTGCCACAGAATTGACACCACAAAGAGTGTGTCTCAGCTCTCGATATGTAGGACAAGTGATTAAATAGTCCAATGGCTCCTGAGGAACATCTGGAGCACCTAAGAAATTACATATTGTCGTGGCTGAAAAATCTATCAACCGTCCACGAATCGGCACCAGCTGTTTAGGATCCTTTGGATCAAACCCAACATAGAATTCCCGAACCAGATTGAGATTTATATCCCCTGTATTTTTAAACACATAACTCAACCCCGACTCATAGATGCCTTTCCAAATCGCTTGGTACTTGGCTTGCAGGCGACACTTATGAATAACAGCTTTTGGATATACATGTTTTGGCCTACAACGCTTGTACCAATTCTTAGTGTGTGGGGGTATGCTTTTGAGTCCAAACTCCCGCTGTCCTTAAGGTTGTGGACGAGTGGCTGCTATAGTTGCCACGACTTGCAGTCCTTCACCTTGACTGGAAGTAGCTTCCCCCCTTTTCTCTTCTTTGGGGAAGGTACGGAGGTAGCCTTTGCTTTAGACGGAGCAGTAGATGTGGCTTTGCCTTTATCGATGTATTTTCTTGGAGGCATATTCGTACCTACACAAGTGAGCATGAATCAGTTTAAGCTGCATTGCAACATGTCAAAATATGGTCTTGCCACCCCACACTTAAAAGTTTCACACATGATTTTCAACAATTTCCGAGGCTACTTAGATTTCACCTCATATTTTCTTAGCATGAGAATCAAACAATGACACATGGGTGCTTCCTCCAATTTTGAAGCATCGGTCTACCGGTGAGCCACCCCATACTTAAGATTTTAAAGTGGTGCACGCCTACATAGCACTAGTCTGATAATCCCGAAGACTCAGGCTCCAATGGGGATAAAGAATGCCTTTGAGGCATTATAACAAACACTTAGCATACACTAGTGCCATGGGAGTGCTTGTAGGGGTGCGGGATTGCCTCACCCTCCTAAATCGTCTTGGGAGTTCCCTACTATCATTTGTTCACACAATAGCAACACCATTCCTATGGGGTTCATGGGGCTGGGACACACAAACACATTGTTACAATGAAGAACAACCCCAAATTTTGTGTCTAATGTCATGCATTCACCCAACTCGAAATTGCCCAAAGAAAGGAGATAGAAATCATACCTTAGATGTTTAAGATTAGGGATTAGCCTTTGAATTATTGTTGCAAGTGAAAGAAATAATAGAAGATTGCTTGTCTTCAATGGGGCTGTGAGGAAGAGGGTTTGGAAGTGTTCTTGTGTGAGTGTGTTTTGTGAGCAGTGGGGTTTGGGCGTGAGTGTGTTTTAAAATAAATAAGCCGAAAATAATACTTACCTGGCAACGCGTTCTTACTACCTCGTCTTACCCCTCGCGAGGCGAGCTCTAATCCGAGCACTTGGTCTTGCGGCACAAGACCTGATGCCAAATGCCCCTCGTTTTATCACTCGCGAGGCGAGCTCCCACGCCAGATGCACCTCACCTTAGCCCTAGCAATGCGAGCTCTCATGCGAGATTTTCATCAGGCGACGCGAGACCTAAGGCCTGGCCCAGTTCGCTAGGGACCAGGCGACGCGTAGTGCATTGTACGACTTGCTGAAATTACCTGCAAACATGTTAGTACCTAAAAACAAAAAGAAAAATTCTAACTACACTAAAAATAAACTACGAATTGGGTTTTCTCCCAACGAGCACCTTAGTTAATGTCACGGCATGACGAATACAACATTACAATGGGTTTTCTCCCATGAAGCGCCTGATTTAATATTGTGGCACGACGCAGGCAATCGACTTAAGGCTCGCTCAACATTGGTGGCTCTAGAAAATGAGTCACCGACACTACTTTCGTGTCATCCATGCCCAAAAAATATTTTAACCTGTGCCCATTGACTCTGAACTTGCGAGAGCCATCTTCTGAAGCAATATCTGTGGATCTGGTGAGATGAATCTCTAGCACACGAAATGTTCCTGACCATCTTGACTTCAATTTCCCCGGAAACAACCTCAATCTTGAATTGAATAATAATACTTTCCCGACTTAAAATTTCACTCAAGAATATTTTTGTCGTGTACCAGTTTCATTCTTTCCTTGTATAACCTCATACTCTAAAAAGCATGGTATCGAAACGTGTTAAGTTCTTACAGCGTTGTGACTCTACTAGTTCCAGCGGCCTCCACGTCCAAATTTAATTGTCGCAACTCCCAGAAGGCTTTATGCTCTAACTCCACCGGCAAGTGACATACCTTTCCAAACACCAATTTATACGGCAACATACCAATCGGAGTTTTGAATGCAGTGCGGTAAGCCCATAGCGCATCATCCAATTTGCTTGCCCAATCAGTCCGAGTAGCATTTACAGTTTTGGTCAAAACACTCTTGATTTCTCTGTTTGACACCTCGACTTGCCCACTTGTTTGTGGGTGATACGGAGTAGCAACTTTATGGTAAACGCCATATTTCTCCAACAACTTTGCAAATGCTCGGTTGCAGAAGTGGGTGCCCCCGTCACTGATGATAGCTCTTGGAGTGCCAAATCGGGGTGAAGATGTTCTTTCTCAGGAAACCAATAATTGCCTTTGCGTCATTTGTTGGAAGTGCCACGACTTATACCTATTTCAAGACATAGTCCACCGCTACAAGTATGTACTTGTGATTATATGAGCTGACAAATGGTCCCATAAAGTTGATTCCCCATACATCGAATACTTCCACCTCTTGAATTGGGTTCATGGGCATCTCATGTCGACGGGAAATATTCCCTATCCGTTAGCACTCATCACAACTTTTCACCCATAGGAGTGCATCTTTAAACAACATCGGCTAATAAAAATCCTAACTCCAACACTTTATTTCGCTGTCCTTACACCTCCAAAATGTCCTTCATACGGTGAAGCATGACATGCCTGCTAAATAGAAGATTGATCTATCTCGGGAATGCATCTCCATATCATGTTATCAAGACAAATCCTAAACAAATATGGTTCATCCCAGAAATACATGCGACAATCACGGAAAAACTTTTTCTTTTGCACAGAAGACAAGTCATAGGGAACAATACCGCTTGCCAGGTAATTTGCAATATCTGCATACCATGGTGTATCCTCGAGGCTCGTTGCTAAGAGTTGTTCATCTAGGAAAGTCTCCATAATCTCCTACACCTCAACCTTCTTCTCCGCTTCTTCAAGCCTAGACAAATGATCAGCAACTTGGTTTTCTGTTCCTTTTTGGTCCCAGATTTCCAAGTCGAACTCTTATAGCAGTGGCACCCATTGAATTAGGCGCGAATTTGAATCCTTTTTCTCAATTAGGTACCTGAGGGCAGCATGGTCGGTGTAAACAATTACCTTTGAGCCTATCAAGTATGACCTGGATTTATCAAATGCAAACACCACAACTAGCATTCTTTCTCTATCACTGTGTAGTTCAGTTGGGCGCCGCTCAAGGTTCTACTTCCATAGTAGATCAGATGCATGGCCTTATTTTTTTGCTGCCCAAGAACTGCTCCCACATCATAGTCGCTTGCATCGCACATCAGCTCAAAAGGTTTCCCCAATCGGGGAACACTATGATTGGTGCAGTCACCAGTTTCTTCTTCAACTCCTCAAATGCTACCCTGCAGTCATCAGAAAACACAAAAGGGAGATCTTTTTCAAGCAGTTTACACAAGGGGTTATCAATTTTGGAGAAATCCTTTATAAACCGTCTATAGA
Source organism: Nicotiana otophora (assembly GCA_000715115.1). NCBI lineage: Eukaryota > Viridiplantae > Streptophyta > Magnoliopsida > Solanales > Solanaceae > Nicotiana > Nicotiana otophora. Next base: position 6,189 of record AWOL01S0058407.1, on the reverse strand, counting down.
ATGCGGCGTGGCCAAGGAAACTTCTTATTGCTTTGACGGAAGTGGGTGGTGGTAGCTTTTCTATCATATTAACCTTTGAACGATCTACCTCAATGCCCTTACTTGACACTAGGTGCCCCAAGACTATCCCTTCTTGTACCATGAAATGACACTTTTCCCAGTTGAGCACCAGATTAGTCTCCATACATCTTTTCAGCACTCTTTTCAGATTCTTAAGGCAGTCATCGAACGAGTCTCCCATCACTGATAAATCATCCATGAAGAATTACATTATGTCTTCTACCATATCTGTGAAGATAGCCATCATGTACCTTTGAAATGTGGCAGGGTGCATTGCATAGGGCGAACGACATTCTCCGGAAATTATAGACGCCATATGGACAAGTGAATGACATTTTCTCTCTATCTTCTGGGGCAATAGAGATCTGATTATACCCCGAGTATCCATCCAGAAAGCAGAAGTGGGACCTTCCAGCCAATCTATCTAGCATCTAATCAATGAATGACAAAGGAAAGTGGTCTTTTCGGGTGGCATTGTTCAATATTCTGTAGTCCATACAAATTCGCCATCCCGTGACTATTCTTGTTGAGTTTAGCTCATTGTTCTCATTTTGCACAACAGTCATTCCACCTTTCTTTGGCACATATTGAACTGGGCTAATTCAATTGATGTCAGAGATGGGGAAAATGATTCCCGCATCTAACCACTTTATCACCTCCTTTTTCATGACTTCTTTAATGTTGCGGTTCATCCTTATTTGATGTTCTCTGGAAGGTTTGTGGCCATCTTCCAGTAAAATCTTATGCATACAGAAGGCCGGGATGATACCCTTAATGTCTGTAATGGTCCAACCAATTGCAGTTTTGAATCTATCAATACCTTTAAAAGTTGTTCTTTTTGCACATCTAACAAACCAGATGATATAATAACAGGTAAAGTAGAGTTGGGTCCCAAGAAAGCATACCTGAGATGAGGTGGTAGCGGTTTCAGTTCCAACTGTGGTGGCTCTTCGATCGATAGATTAGCTAGAGGAGTCTTTCTTTCTTCTAAGTGCAAAGACTCAAATTCGAGCTCTCTTTTCCAGAACCCTTGGCCTTCAAGAGCCAACACCCACTCCGCCAAGTCCTCTCCATTTACTTCTTCTAAGTTCATGAGACAGGCTGCTAGAGGGTCTTTAGCGTTCAAAGTCTCATCTTCCTCCTCCAAAATTACATCCAGAACTTCTATTAGAGAGTAGTTAGCAAATTCACTTGGTCGTCGCATAGACTTCTGCACATTGAATGTTATCTTTTCATCATCCAGTCACATTTTTAGCTCTCCAGTTTCATAATCAATTAAAGCTCTCCTAGTGGCCAAGAATGGTCTTCCCAAAATTATGGGAATATCCTCATCAACCCGACAGTCCAGAATGACAAAATCTGCTGCGAACACAAACTTTCCAACCCCCACTAATACATCATCAAGGATACCTGATGGTCTCTTTACTGTCCGGTCGGCTAGCTGTAGTAACATAGATGTGGGTCTTACTCTTCCAATGCCTAACCTTTTGTAGATAGTCAAGGGCATCAAGTTTATGCTTGCCCCTAAATCATACAATGCTTTAGCAAAATCATAGCTGCCTATTGTGCATGGGATAGTGAAACTCTCTGGGTCAGACAACTTCTCAGCTATGGGTCTCGTCACGACAGCACTACAGGTTTTGGTTAGTATAACAGTGGCCAAGTCTTGGAAGTCGAACTTGCAAGACATCATATCCTTCATCATTTTGGCATACCCACGCATCTCCCTCAGGGCGTCAATCAGTGGAATGTTTACCTAGATTTGTTTCAGCATCTCCATGAATTTCTTATACTGCTCATCCTTATGATATTTGTCCAATCTCTGTGGGAATGGTGCTGGAGGTCGCTTCCTTCCTGTGCTTTGAGTTTTATCTTGCTCAGGCACTACTTCTACTGTCGTTTCTTGCACTACCTCAATCTCCTTCGCAACCTCTTTTTCCTTTCTTGTGCTCTCTTGTACATGTTGTATCGTTACCTCAGTTAACCCTATTGAATCATCTACCTCAATGGGTACTGGCACCAATGTTTCAGTTGGTCGACTTTCATGAGCAATTTCTTGCTCTAGATTTAGGTCTCTACTATTTCTTAGACTCAATACCATAAGCTTCTTTGGGCCCTGCTCTTTTAGATTGACATGGGCGTCCACAGGTAACGTCCCTTTGTGGGATGATTATTCAGAGCGATCGATACCTTCCCTAGTTGAATCTCAATGCCTTTGATAGCTGAGTCATGCGATACTACCTTTTCTTGCATCTGTTGGACCTTTTCTTCCATTTTCCCACTGGCCCCAGTAAGTTGTTGCAACATTCCTTTAATTTCAAACAACCCATCATCTTGTCGCACTATCTATTGTTGTTAAGGCTGTTGATAAGATGGCTACTGATTTTGCTGGTTGTGTCCCTGTTGCCTTTGGTAAGTCACAACTTGACCCTGGGGTCACATGTCTCCAGGATTAATGCTATTATCGTACTGTTGATGTTCTGGTCTATATTGTTGATTCTGTTGCCCCCAATTCTGACCTCCTTGCCTCTGTCCTCCATAGTTGGGCCACATAGTTCATGTCTTCCTGATAGTGCTGGTTGTAACTTTCCGCACTCCAAGAGCATACATATGGTTGGTTAATGCATGGTGTACATAAGCCCCTATTAGTCGCGTCAACTATGTGTACCTACTACTTCTGGCTTGATACATCGATCTTTGGTGAGGATACTCATTTGTGTCATCAGAGTGGCCATATTTTCGGCTATGGAGTTGTTTGGGTCCAAGGCCATTGAGTGAACGACAGGAGCGATCGTAGAGTCGGTTGTCATCCATCCTAAGTTTTGATCCATTTTATCAAGTAGGATCTTACATTCTCTGAATGATTTGTTCAAAAATGCTCCACCTGCTGAAGCATCAACATTGGCCTTTAAGTTGTCTGCCAATCCCATGTAGAACCTCTGCCCTAATATTTGCCTTGGAATGCCATGATGTGGACACTTAACCAGCATACCCTTGAACCTCACCCACGTGTCTTGTAGTGTTTCTATTGGTCTCTGCCTGAAGCTCAATATCTCATCAATTTGTTTGGCAGTCTTATTGGGTGGGTAGAACTTATTCACAAATTGCTTGACTAATTCCTCCCAAGTAGTGATGGAGTTTATGGGAAGTGAATTAAGCTAAGTCTGAGCCTCTCCCGTCACCAAGAATGGAAACAATAATAGCTTTATTGCTTCCGGTATCACATTAGGTTGCCTTTGTGTGACACATATCGACAGGAAAATTTTCAGATGCTGCTGAGGATCTTCAATGTAAGACCCTGAGAACAGTCCCTTGTTCTGCAACAAATGTAGCATGTTGTTTGTGATTTAAAATGATTCTGCTTGTATATGAGGGACTACAATTGCGGTTGCCAGATTTTCGGTGGTGGGTTGTGCCCAATCATACAATGCTACTTCTGGCACAAGAGGTACCACACCCTTATTGTTTGGGTCATTCGCATTGTTTCTGTTGTTTGGATTTTCTATTTCGTCATCCATGTCTGGTTCGATTTGTTCTGTTGAGTTCTGTTGTTGTTTGCCCTTCTTGTTTGCACGATTCAGTGCCTTGAAAGTTTTCTCAGGATCTGATAATGCTTCGAATAATTCACCAGTTCTTGAGGCGTTTCTAGGCATGCACATGTAACACCCGAGACTACAAACGTTAGAATTTCAATATATTTATTTTAAAATGAAGCAAATTGACTACACTAAGAATTCTAGCACTTCTTTTAGCTGCAATTAATAACACCGCTAATTCCCCGCCAACGACGCCAAAATTTGATCACGCCCAACTATGCCTTATAAAAAGGACCAAGTGGTCGTTGCAAATATATTCCGGTTAAGAAGTCCGGAGTCGAATCCAATATGGAATTAACCTATTAAGCATAGCTACTAGACTCGCATAAATTCACACAATCAATATTCAAAAATATTAAAATAACAAGTTGGATGTTTACTAACTAAATAACACGTAATGAAAATGCAGTACTTAATAACTAACTACAAACGAGTAGTAGATAAGAAATAGGAATGATCTAAGATTATTATTTTCCCTATTGTCGAAATCATTTCCTCTACATTTCCTATAATTTTGCCTAAGTTTTCTTTACCGATCATGAGTGCTCTGAGTGTAGTAATTCTTTCCTGAGTAACTACCACAATTTACTAGACATATTCTTCCGAATTGCGCTAGCTGGCACTAAGTACGGCTCACTCGGATCATACCGAGGTTTTGTTATTCCTAATCCCACCTTTAAACCCTTCGTATTGATCCCTCATATATGTTAGGAGTGATGTTGTTCAACAACTACCTAAATATGCAATCTCTTCCGAGTAATATACACTAAATAGGTACAGTCGATTGACAGCTCTTCAACTAACCAAAATATAAACGTAGTTGAACAAATAGAGAAATTACTACGACAAATTTATATTAACGTAACATAAAAAACATCCTCCAATAGGTTCCATTAAAACCCTAGATTAGGAGTTTAGCTACTCATACTCATATTAACAATATCCCAAATATTTTTCATAACTAAATTATAAAGTAAAGATGAAAGAATGTAGAAATCGATGATTCTATCTCCCAACTGGTGTTCCACGAGCTATTCTTGCTTCCGGTCTCACAAACCCCTTCAAAGGTGGTGTTTTATGTCTATTTATATGTGTAAGAAAAGACCTAAACGACATAGGTCAAGTCCTAGTCAAACCAGGAGACGAAATAAGCCTTCAAAATCTGGAGTAAGCGCGCCTTAGACCATGCCTCGCGAGGCTCCACGCGAGATGAACCTCGCCTAACACTGTGCGGTGCCAACTCCCACGTGAGCTTGAGCTCGCCTCACCCTTCGTGACGCCTGCTCCTACGCGAGCTCAGAGGCTCGCATCGCCAGCTTCCACGTGAGATCAAAGGGTCGCCTCGCGAGCTTCTTCATCTTTTCACTGCTTAATGCATTCTTTCTTCTTTCCACAGTTTTCAAGCACACTTTATTTTTAAAATATTCCTTTTCCTCTAATTTCATCTCCAATTCACCTACACATAAAATAGACTCCATTACGCGCAAATAAAGTGTAATTTAACATTAAAGCACATAAAATGCAAGGTAATTAATGTACTAAAATAAGGACTTATAGCCACACATTATTCTCCCTCCCAATAGTACATGTTTAGTTGTTATTTGTACATATACTGTTAAATTGCATAGGTTTGTTATGTAGGTGTCTTGTCATAGCCTCGTCACTACTTCATCGAGGTTTGGCTTGACACTTACCAGTACATGGGGTCGGTTGTACTGATATTGCACTCTGCACTTCCTGTGCAGATTTTGGTATTGGTCCCAGCTGATCGAGAGGCGTAGTAGATCAGACTGGTTCATCGGAGACTCAAGGTAGATCTGTTGGCGTTCGCAGACCTTGAAGTCCCCGTCTATCTTTTCAGTTCTTTTCTTTTAATATTTATTTCGTTCAAACAATTGTATTTCTTGCAGTCTTTTACTTGTAGTAAATCCTAGAAGTTTGTGAATTGTGATTCCAGATCCGGGTGGTAGTAATTAATGAAAATTTTATATTATTTCACACTCGTTGTATTTCATTTTAGCTTATTTGTTGTTATTTACTGAATTGAATAAGGATTGGCTTTACGTCGGCTTGCCTAGCAAGTGGAATGTTAGGCGCCATCACGGTCCCGACGGTGGAAATTCTGGGTCGTGACATATTTTTAGCGTTGTTTGATATGAGTTGAAGGCTCGACTAAGTTCATATTGTGTTTTAAGACGTGTTTGTATCATTGGTTGAGGTCCCAAGGGCCTCAGGTGGATTCCGAATGGTAAACGGATCGAGTTTGGGTTTGGAAGAATACTGGAGCTGCTGTCATCTAGTGTAACCGAACCTGCAAGGTTTTTTGCTGCTGGTGCGAAGCCGCAAAACCGGCCAGGGAGTAGCAGAAGCGGTAGCTGGGCTGAGGGGGAAGGCCGCAGAAGCGGCATGTCTGTGCGCAAAAGCGTATGCGCAAAAACGCTTGTGGCTCGCAGAAGCGGGAGCATAGGTACGCTACCTTGGGCGCAGAAGCAAGCGATGTTGGTTTGAGCTGGAGCCGCATCTGTGATAGGAC